>DF361541.1:6538-22273 GCA_000787875.1 Solanum virginianum | reverse complement strand
AGGTCGGGGGCCAAGACATACCCCGAGCTCACCCTCAAAATGAATAAAGTAAGTAAAGCACCGTAGGTAGAGAAATGGTTGTTTGTCTTGGAAGATAGGACTAACCACAATAAGCAAAACTTGAGATCCGAGATAGACATCGTATGGTGGATAAATGTACTCCTCGGTCCCAACATAGTGAGATCATATAGGAACAAAATATGTGTTAGTATCGTTGAATGTACTAAGTATGTGGGGTGCAATGCATATGACTTACCAAACCTATATTTAATGTTAGATGACAAGGGCATATATTATAGAAAGAGACATATAGCAAGAGATAAAGTATACAATATGCCATGAAATCGATGATGCCTGATATGCGTAATGCTCATATATAGTGGGGATGAGACCTTCACCGACATTCAAAACCCATGCGAGCTATTACATGAATTTTCCCAATGTAGACCTCCTATCGGTTAGAGAAGATTACTTGCCAAAGGTAATCTATACCATACCTTATGACCCAGTAATTTCGTATATGGTGGCCACCTACCTTACGACCTAGTCATTTCAAAAGGATTTCCTTATCAAACATATCATATCATATCATATCATAAATGAATAGTCATCCCTTACGACCCAATCATTTCGGTGATGACTACCATTCTTCTACTAGCACATAGTTCAAAAAAAAGGAGAGAACTCTTGGGGATAGCCCTGATGCCCCCAATCCGTTGGTGCTAAGTCAAACGTTCCACGAGAATACTTAGATATATACACGATTCTAAAAAAGGCAAGTCATTTCAATGCACATTTAGGCTTAAAAGCCAAATAATTCTCATAATCATCATTCATGGGCTGAAAAGCCAAATCGTAGTTCAATATCATGTTTATTATGCATAAGAATAGCTCATTCATTAAACAATTTGGTGCAAGCAGCCAATATGCTCAAAGAGCTAATAACAATAGATATTTATGTGATCACATTCTTGTCATAACCAATATCTTGTCAAAATCATTTATATAAACATAGTTGGGCTTAATTCACTTCATAATTTTCATAAAATCTCATGTATATGAATGCATATGCTATGAATGAGATGAGAAAGGCATAGGTGATGGAGATTCAAACTTAAATCAACAATACATTGTGAAAATCAAGTAAAGAGATAAGTAAAATTCACATTTAAATCATAATATAGGTTACCCATGCATAAATCAATCTTTAAAGGGGACATGCACATTCATAACTTCATAACCTCAATGTAATTCATCATGATGGGTCTTAAGTCAACTTAAAATCATCAAATAAGTATAAGCCATACTTTAATTGAATTTAATAAACAATACAATTTAAAATCCAAATTTAAAGTAGCTAAAATTCCATGAATTTGGGTAAAAAGGGTTTTGGGTCTTCTTGGTTGAAAGGGACCAAGAATCAAACCCACATACCTTAGCTAATAAAGAAGATTCAAGAAAAAATTTTGTGAAGAAAGAGCCCTTCCTTGATTCCCAAGCTTGAAACCTACAAGAATTCTTTGAAAGAGACTTTAGAGTGACTTAAGAAAATTTCAAATGTGAGGAATGAATTTGAATGTTAGGAATAGAGTTTAGGTCATTAGGAAGTTTTTACGAAGCATCAGAAGTCACAAAAGACCATTAGAATAAACCATAATTACGAAAACACCCTTAATGAAATGAGTTGAAAAATTAAATGTCGTCACTTCAAGGGAGGCATACGATCCGTGTGGCACTACACGGACTGTGTACTTACTCGTGAACCAACACTTAGACAGAATTTCACTTGATGAAGGTTCCAAACGATGATCCCATACTTAATTTTTTTGATGAAAATCAATCGCATGGAAGGCCCACATAGGTCGTGTCAAGCTACACGGGCCATGTAGATGCCTATACCACCTCCATTAGAAAATTTCCCATCACCATGTTATGAGACAATGATTCCATACTTAGAAATATTTCACTTCAAAAGCCATACGAAAGGCCTCACGGGCTGCATCATACCATACAGGCCGTGTACTTGGTCGTGTGACAACACTTGGTCCTAAAATTATGGGATTTCAAGACAAGGCCACCACATGGCCTACCACACAGCAACTAAAGTGTCACACAGACTGTGAGGGGTCCAAGTGTGGTGTGCCTTAGTTTTAAATGACACATTTAGGAGCCAACCAACCTCCAAAGGCCAAGGGACACTTCACGAGACCCCCCACACAGACCATGTGACTTCACTCCGGCATGTGGTCTCACCTGAAGTGTCGCCATAGTAAAAAATTTTCGAAAACTAAAATTTTCTAGTCCGACAAGGTCGTATGATGTTCGGGTCCTTACATTATCTCCCCATGAGGAACATTCTTCCTCGAATGTATAAGAACAAGGCTTGACTTAGAAGATGAAACTTCCAAACACAAGGTACAATGCATAACTCATCATTCAAAAATCATATGGCCATTAAATCTTATATTGAAACATATTCAAATCATTCAAAAATCATAAAAATCATCTTAATGCACATGTAAGAATGTCATGCCATGAGACTCAAGAATGAAAGAATTAGGACCACTCGAAAAAGAAGGAACCTAATACCTTAGGCTTGAGTAGATTAGAATAGAAGAGGATATCATTTCATTATGTCTAACTCCGACTCCCATATAGCACTCTCCACATGTTGATTTCTCCAAAGCACCTTAACCGACGCCATATCCTTATTACAAAGACGCTTCACTTGCCTATCCAAAATCTTAACCGGAACTTCCTCATAAGATAAGTTCTTCCTCAAATAGAGCTCGAATCCGGAGGCAACTCTAACCTATAAGCCACATTCCCAATTCACTCCACAATCTCTTAAAGGTCTACATACCTGGGACTCAACTTGCCCTTCTTTCCAAAATGCATCACACCCTTTATAGGTGAGATCTTCATATACACCCAATCACCAACATGAAACTCAAGGTCCCACTTCCTAACATCCGAATAGGACCTTTGGCGACTTTGGGCCATCTTTAACCTCTCTCTAATCAACTTAACCTTCTCCATAGACTCCAACACAAAATTCGAGCCAATCAAAGCCATTTCTCCCTAGTCAAACCACCCCACTGGAGACCTACATGTCCTACCATACAAAGCCCCAAACGGTGGCATACCAATACTAGCATGAAAGCTATTATTATAAGCAAACCTAATGAGTGGAAGATTGTCATACCAATTGCCCTTGAACTCCAACACACAAGCCCTCAACATGTTCTCCAAGGTTCGAATTGTCCTCTTGGCTTGCCCATCAGTTTAAGGATGAAAGGTAGTGCTCAACTTCACCTTAGTACCGAGCCCTCTTTGAAACAACCTCCATAAGTGGGAAGTAAATTGGGTACCACAATCCAATGTGATAGACCTAGGCACACCATTCAACCTCACAAACTCTTGGATGTACTACCTTGCATAATCTTTGGCACAAAAAGTAGTCTTGACTGGTAGGAAATGAGCAGGCTTAGTCATCCAGTCGGCGATGACCCAAATAGAGTCAAATTGCCTTTGTGTCTGAGGCAAACCTACTACAAAACCCATGTTCACATCTTCCCACTTCAAAGTAGGAATCTCAATATCTTTTGTCAAACCTCCGGGCCTTTGGTGTTGTACCTTCACTTGTTGACAATTAAGGCATTGGAACACAAATTTAGCTATATCTTTCTTCAAACCATACCACCAATACACCTCTCTCAAATCCCAATACATCTTATTAGACCCTGAATGAATAGAATAATGAGAGTTACGGGCTTCACTCATGATCACCTTCTTAAGATCATCCATATATGGAACACATAGTCGGTCTTGATACTGAAGCACACCATCTCCCCCTTGGGAGAGCACCTCTATTTTCTTTTCGGCCACCAACTTCTTCAACTAAACCAATGATGGATCTAGGTCTTGTTTAGCCTTTACATCCACAAGCATCGAAGATTTGGCCCTATTTTGAACATGAATACCACCATCATTAGAGTCAGCCAACCTAACATACAACCTAGCTAGTTGGTGAAAATCCCTTGCCAACTCCTTTTTCTCCTCCACAACATGAGCCACACTTTCCATAGATAGCCTACTAAGAGAATCAGCTACAACATTGGCCTTGTCGGGATGATATTGGACACTCATGTCATAGTCCTTGAGGAGTTCCAACCATCTCCTTTGCCTTAAGTTAAGATCCCTTTGAGTGAACACATATTGAAAGCTCTTATGATCGGTGAAACATCAATATGCACCTATACAAATAGTGTCTCCAAATTTTCAAAGCAAATACCACTGGTAACTCCAAGTCATGAGTCGAGTAATTATGTTTATGCACTTTTAATTGCCTTGATGTATATGCTATTACCTTACCATATTGCATAAGTACACAACGCAACCCAATATGAAAAGCACCCAATACACCATAAACCAATCCAAGCCATTTGGTAGAGTTAAAATAGGAGCTGATGTAAGCCGATCCTTCAAGGGTTGAGAACTTTTCTCGCATTCATCCGATAACATAAACTTAACCTTCTTTTGGGTCAATTTAGTAAACAGAGATGTAATAGATGAGAAACCTTCAAAACTCCTCCTGTAATGGCCAACCAACCCAAGAAAACTTCGAATGTCCGAAGGAGTCAATGATCTAGGCCAATTCTTCATGGCTTTAGTCTTCTTCGGATCAACCTTAATACCATCACTGGACACCACATGTCCGAGAAAAGCTACTTCACCTAACCAAAACTCATATTTGTAAACTTGGTATACTACTTCTTCTCCCTCAAGGTTTGAAGGTTCAACCTCAAATGATTTATAAGCTCCTGCTCACATCAGGAATAAGTGAGAATATCATCAATGTAGACAACCATAAAATAATTGGTTTTATTCTCTTCAAGGAAGGCAAGGAGGGAATGAGGTGCCTGATGTTATTACTAGTATGTTAAAGGTTCTTGATTGTGATGTGCATGCTTTAATAGACCCAGGTGCCACTATTTCTTTTATTATTCTTTTTGTTGCTAATAAACTTCATGTGTGTCCCAAATTGTTATATGAACCTTTTTGGTGTCTACCCCCCATTGGTGAGTGTAATGTTGCTAGAAAAGTCTATAGGGGTTGTTTCATGTCCATATTGCATTGTCACGGCCCAAGCCTAGGGCCTAGGCGTGACAGGGTGAATGGGAACCCAAAGGGACCCCAAACAAGCCTCTTAGCATATCATGTACACATCCTTTATCGCGGAAGCACTTAAATAACAATAAGAGAATATAAATAAGGACAAAGGTAATAAGGGAAGTCTTTTATAGCATAAATCATCAAAGCAGTCAAAGCTCAAAGCATAAATACATAACTTGTCCAACAATACCTCTAACATAGATTGGACGGAGGCCAAGACAACTTTCCGGGCTCACGCTCATAGTCATAAGCATCTAAACAAAGAAAAGAGAGTTTACATAACATAGGATCAATAGCTATTATCCTTGGAGTTGAGGACTCACCAAACTAGCTTCAAGAGAGAGTACTAGCCATGTGAAGGAGGAGGATGATCAAGTGGAGCTTCGGTTCCTACATGGTGACATCATGTAGGCATAGAGTATGCATTAGAACATTTGAATATACTAAGTATGTAGGATGCAATGCCACAAGAGATAAGTAACATAGTCAAAATGCATATACATAGGCATTAGGAAGCACTATAACAATATGGCATGCATGACCAATGCTTAAAGTTAAACATGCTTGTATATAACATAGTAAATGTGTAGGAAGAGACCATCACCATAGACCAAGCATCTAATACTTGGAATCCAAGCCCTAGAACTCCCTTGGGAGGTGATTGAGGTATCTACCCCTGAATTGGTAGTACGGGCCTAGCACTCCCCGACAAGGTGGTTAAGGTATATACCCCTCAACATGGTAGTACAGACCTAGCACCCCCCAACAAGGTGGTCAAGGTATATACCCCTCAACATGGTAGTACGGGGCTAGCACCCCCCGATAAGGTGGTCAAGGTATATAACCCTCAACATGGTAGTACGGGCCTAGCACCCCCAGACAAGGTGATTGAGGCATAGCACCGCCCCAACAAGGTGTAGTCACTTGCAATACTATAGATAATTTTCATGAAATCAATGCATAAATACATTCCTTCCATCATCATATAGTCACTTGACTCATAGGTCATGGAATAGATTATTAATAACTCAAGAACCCTAAACCCGACATTTTATCAAACACTTGGCGGGTGTGTAACACTAGTTCAAAATTATGCAATTCAAGAGTGAAATCATGTGAGAAAACTTAATGTAAATCAACCCACCAACACTTGGTAATACACTCATGCAAGTTACATCAAAACCCCTCATCAAATTACATAATGGATCATAGATTCATAGCTCAAAACATGCTTAAAAAGTCATAATTTTATGAAACCCAACATAGTTTATACCCAAATTCATAATAAGCAAGTCCCATAAGTAAATCAACTTAGAACATGCAATTTATGTGAAAAGGAAGGTTGTGCACCATTGGTGAACGGACCCAATTGTTGAAACCCATATATCTTAACTTTGGAGATTTCCTTGATGAAGTTTTGATTGAGAACTTGAAGCTTGACTGAATTCCTTAAGATCCAGAATGAGTTTGGAATGCTAGAATTTGGGTGAAATATTTGGCTAAGTGTTAGAGAGGGTATTGGGGAATGTATTATATAATATGGCATTGAAAAATGACTAAATATAGGTATTTTAATGCATGGGAATGCTTAGGCCCAAGGTTTCAGAGCCTTGGACCGAAGTAAGAAAAATTGGCCAAAAAATATACACCCCAACACATGAGAGAAATAATCAAGGTGAGTTCAGCCCAACACATGAATGCAACAATGCACTTAAACATGATTTCAAAATCTCAACATAAGTGTGAAAATCACCATAAACTTGTCAACATAGACATGAATGCATATAATGACATAAAGGCTGAAACATAAGACTTGAAATCACATAGGGGACTTGAATTAGTACCTTAGGCTTTAGTAGAATGAAAGAGGTAGGGATATCACTTTTGCATATCCTTCTAGGCTTCTCATGTAGTATTTTCGACTTGTTGGTTTTTCCAAAGGACCTTAATGGAAGCAACATCCTTGTTCCTCAACCTCTTCACTTGTCTATCTAAAATTTCTACCGAAAACCTCTTCATAAGTCAAATTGTCTTCAACAACACCCACAACATCAAGAGGCACAATAGCACTTGGGTCACCTACACACTTTCTTAACATAGACACATGAAAGACCGGATGAACCATATTCATATCATTGGGCAACTCAAACTCATAGGCCACCTTACCAATCCTCCTCAACGCTCTATAAAGACCAACAAATAAACCCAATTACCAACCTTAAATTCAAGATCCCTTCTCCTCACATTGGTATAGGACTTTTGATGACTTTGTGCTATTTTCAATCACTCTTTTATAAACCTTACCTTTTCTATGGCCTCTATAACCAGATCTGGACCCAACAAACCCATCTCCCCAACTTCAAATCATCCAATCAAGGACCTGCAATGTCTACCATAGAGAGCCTCAAACGGAGCCATTCCAATGCTAGAATGATAACTATTATTGTCAGCAAACTCAATGAGTGAAAGATGATCATCCCAACTACCCTTAAAAACCAATACACATGATCTAGGCATATCCTCAAGAATGCTGATAGTTTTTTGGCTTGGCCATCCGTTTGAGGGTGAAAGGTCGTTATAAGCTTAACCTTGGTCCCAAGACCTCTTTGGAAGGACCTCCAAAAGTGAGAAGTGAATTGAGCACCACAATCTGATATGATAGACAAGGGCAGCCCATGCAATCTAACTAATTCATGAATGTACAGTCTAGCATAAACTTAGGCACCATAAGTGGTCTTAACTGGTAGGAAATGATCTGACTTTATCATTCTATCAACCACAACCCAAATGGAGTCAAAATGCTTTCTAGTCTTAGGCAACCCAACAACAATGTTCATGTTAATTTCCTCCCACTTCTAAGTAGGAATCTCTATATCTTAGGTTAGGCCACCCGACCTTTGATATTCGACTTTGACCTGTTGGCAATTATGGTAACCGGATATAAACTTAGTAATATCTCTCTTTATGTCACCCCACCAACACACTTCCCTCAAATCTCTATACATCTTGGTAGAACCGGGGTGAAAAGAATAGGAAGAACTATAACCTCATCAATAATCTTCTCTCTCAAGTCATCAACACAAGGTACACATAATCTACCTTGGTACCTAAGGGTACTATCTCCCCCTTGGGAGAAAATCTCCACCTCACCATCTCTCACCAAGACCTTCAATTCTAGCAAGCTGGGGTTAAGATCTTACTTTGCCTTCACCTCCTCAATAAATGAAGATTTTGAGCTATCAATAACCATAATACCACTATTATCAACCTCCTCCAACCTAACTCCCAATCTAGCCAACTGATCAACCTCTCTAGCCACCTCCTATCTCAAGCCTTTTGATATCTATGATGCATATACAAATGAATATCTTTGAGCAAGGAATCCCTAGTTGAATGATTCCCAATCAATACTTTGCCCTCATCATCAACATGTGCTAGGCTACCATAGACACCTTATTCAAAGCATCGACCATAAATTAGCCTTATCGAGGTGATCATTTAGACTCGTATCATAATCCGTAAGAAGCTCTAACCACCTTCGTTGTCTCAAGTTGAGATCATTTTGGGTGAACACATATTGGAGACTCTTATGATCTGTAAACACATCAACATGTACCCCATACAAATAATGACGCCAAAATTTCACAGCAAACACCACGGTGGATAACTCAAGATCATGGGTAGAATAATTCTTTTCATGTACCTTAAGTTATCTAGAGACATAAGCTATCACCTTACCATTTTTCATCAAAACACAACATAAACCAATTCGTGATGCATCACAATACACAAAAAATGCTTCCAACCCTTCCGGTAGAGAGAAGATAGGTGTGGAAACAAGCTTATCTTTCAAAGTTTAGAAACTCTTTTCACACTCATCGGTCCATACAAATTTAGCCTTCTTTTGGGTCAACTTAGTCATGGGAGAAGCAATAGAAGAGAACCCATTCATAAACCTCCGGTAGTAACCCGCTAAGCCTAAGAAACATCTAATGTTTAATGGATTCAAAGGTCTAGGCTAATTTCTAATTACCTCTGTCTTCTTAGGATCCATCTTTATACCATCACCCGACACCACAAGACCTAGAAAGGTGACCTCTTTCAACAAAAATTCACATTTCTCATATTTGGCATAGAACTTCTCCTCCCTCAAGATTTGTAGTACCACCCTCAAGTGAGCCACATGCTCCTTCTCACTATGGGAATAAATCAAGATATCATTAATAAATACCAGCACAAACAAATCAAGGTTGGGCTTGAAGACCCTATTCATAAGATCCATGAAGATAACTGGTGCATTGGTTAACCCAAAAGACATAACTGCAAATTCATAGTGCCATATCTAGTCCAAAAGGTCGTCTTGGGACTCCCACTCCCTCACTTTCACTTGGTGGTACCCAGACCAAAGATTAATCTTAGAGAAATGACTAGCCCCTTGAAGTTGATCAAAAAGATCATCAATCCTTGGTAGAGGATACTTATTCTTAATCGTGACTCTACTAAGTTGCCGGTAGTCAATACACATTCTAAGAGAACCATTCTTCTTCTTCACAAACAATATCGGTGCACCCCGAGGTGATTGGCTAGGCCTAATAAAATTCTTCTCCAACAAATCCCTCAATTGGTATTTAAACTCCTTCAACTCAGTCGGAGCCATACGGTATAGGGGAATGGGAATTGGTTAGGTATTGGGAAGGAGATCTATGCCGAAATCTATTTTCCTTTCGGGAGGAACACCAGGAAGCTCATTAGGAAAGACATCAAGGAACTCATAAACCATTGGAACCGACTCTATAGGAAGGACTCTGGACTCAACATCCCTAACCCTCACAAGATGATAGAGACAACCCTTAGAAATCAATTTTTGGGCTTTAATACAAGAAATAAACCTAGCCTTGACCACCACATCATGACTCTCCTACTTAAGGATGGTTTCATTAGGGAATTGAAACTTGACCCTATGGGTTCTACTGTCAGTAGAGGCATAATATGCATGCAACCAATACATCCCAAGAATGATATCAAAATCTACCATAACCAACTCAACAAAATCACAAGGCAATAGTTAATGCAAAATGAAAATGAGATAATTTATATAGACCCTTCTAGCAATAATGGATGCACCAACTGGAGAGACACCTCATATGGCTCACACAATAATTCGAGTTCAACACCATTCTACATGTCAATACTGGCAATAATGAAATTTATAGTGAAAGGAAAATTCGTCGACTTTAAAAATTGTGAGGGTTCAAGTCACTCTATCCCTAAAAAGACTATTTAACTCCCGAATTATTCATCTGACCCCCTTTTCTTAACGGTTCCAAATTCCTTATCTTTCTCATTTACTCTATTCTTTTAGAAATAGATTTTTTTCTAAGAGTAAATGGTTTTCTCTTATCTCAAGCCTTTTGATATCTATGATGCATATACAAATGAATATCTTTGAGCAAGGAATCCCTAGTTGAATGATTCCCAATCAATACAATATCATTACTCATACTGAAACTTACAAAGTCATCTTTTTAAAGATTGAAGAAATTCCCCATCTTTGATAAGAAAAATTTAATCGACTTACTTGACATAGACCCAGTTCTAGGATAGAATCAAACCAAATAAGGATACCACCCTTGACATAGACCCAGTTCTATGATAGAATCAAATAAAATAATACCACCCAAAGGACTCGAAATCCTCATGTTAACGGTTCCAATTTCCAATCCAGATTGGTAGGATAGAGGACTGGAAATCCTCGTTCCAATCTAATCTGGGTTGGAAATCGCCGGGATACCTTAGTTGGTAGAGCAGAGGACTGAAAATCCTTGTGTCACCAGTTCAAATTCGATTCCTGGCACATGATTAATTTGTATGGGTCTCTCTTTCCTAGAATTAATTTCCAATTAATTGATATGAATCAACATACATATTCTTTTAGAGCCTAGATTAGAATAATAGCTTTATCTAGTTTGGCGAGATATACCCCATCTAGAACATAGATGGGTAGAGTTTCTTAGGTAAAGTATCTAAAAGAATTGGATTCTATCTCCTCTTTTTTTCTCCTCTTGTTCAAATCAAATGAATTTGTTTGAATATGTAATATATATTCGAAAGGTAAAATTAGTTAATTGTTGAAAGGCTCAAAAGTCAAATCCGAATCTAGGGGGGTTGAAATAGACAAGATTCATCTCAGATCCAAAGAAATAGAATCCGATATTATCTCATTTCTTTGTCTTTTCTTTCATCTTCGATTTCTCCATTCATTCCTATATGCCTTTCTAGAACCCGTCTAAGTAATGTGTGTAGTACAAAGTTCATGATGCAGAAGTCATTTGGTTCATTCTATTGGTGTGCCTCATCCGAAAGAAGTATCTTCTAACTAGATGTGAGAATTTCAATGAATCCCTAATTGTCTTTTGTTGTTAGCTAGCCTATCATTAATTCCCTAAACTAGACCTACTTAATCTTTAACAGAATCAAGTTCCCAAATTGTCTTTTGTTGTTAGCCAGCATATCGATAATTTCCTAAACTAGACCTGTTTAATCTATAACATAACGTGCAATCCTTGAATATCAGAAATTTTCTAAGTAGAAATAGCTTTCTTATCATTCAATGAGCATCTTGTATTTCATAAAAATTAAGGGCAATATAATCCTTACGTAAGGGACATCCTATCCATCTTTCAGGCATTAAGATATGTTTCAAGCGTGGATGATTATCATAAGAGATTCCCAACATATCATATGATTCTCGTTCTTGAAAATCCATACTTTTTCGAACCCAGAAAATAAATGGAATTTTAGGATTCCTCCTGGAGGCAAATACTTTTATGCATACCTCTTCTGGTTGATCCATACCATCATCTATTCTTGTAAGATGATACACACTAGCTAATAGCCCGCCAGGCACTACATCATAGGCACATTAAGAGCGTAGATAGTTGTACCCATATATATATAAAAAAAGACAGCAATGGAATGCCAATCCTCGGGCTTTATTTGTAATGTCTCTATTCCTTGGTAATCAAAGCTGGCATTCAGATACATTTCAAGCATTGATGATTATCATAAGAGATTCCTAACATATCATATGATTCTCATTCTTGAAAATCTACTCTTTTCTAAACCCAGAAAACATACGGCATTCTAGGATTCCTCTTGGAGGCAAATACTTTTATGCATACCTCTTCTAGTTGATCCATACTATCCTCTATTCTTGTAAGATGATACACACTAGCTAAAAGCCTGCCAGGCACTAAATCAAAGGCACATTGTTGGCAACAAAATAAGTAACAAAAGAAAGAGTGTCACTCACATCTATCAATACATACACATTAAAATCAAAGACTTTTAACATATTGGTGATGACATCAGACACCTTATCTACCCCTTTCCTCCATTGAAGAGAATAGAACTAATTGTGTCTTGGGGCACCACCTTGTTGATCTCCTTTTCCCAAAGGAACCACATTTGCACCCCGACATTGTGGATGACCCTCTCTACCCTTGTTTTGATTACAAGGACAATCAATCTTCTTGTGACCCACTTCTCCACAACTATAGCATGCATTAGTGTCCCTCAAACATGGGCTATTATGGCCTCTACCACATCTTGGGCACATAGCATTAGGCACCACACCACTACCTCCTTGGGGCCTTTGGTTGTCATTAACAAACCTTTTATTAGGAGCATTCGAAGACCCTTGGCTTTGATAAAACTGGCCACCCTTAGAACTTTGGAACCTTCCTTCAAAATGGGCCCTCTTGGCCTCACCACTTCTTTTTTTTTTCTCAACCTTTCCCCCTCCAATTGCTCGGCATAAGTCATGAGGCAGGACAAGTCCATATCACATATCAACATGGCGGCATGACACTCCTCATTCACCAAATTGGATATACCCATCACAAACTTGTTCATTCTAGACCTTGGGTCGGCCACCAATTATGGAGCATATTTAGAGAGTTAGTTGAAATGGAGGGCATACTCCCTCACACTCATAGTCCCTTGCTTCAAATTCATGAAATCCATCATTTTGGCCTCCCTTAGCTCAAGAAGGAAGAATCAGTTAAGAAATACCACCTTAAACTCCTCCCAAAGGATCATATTGTTGTTCCCCTTCTCCTCTTTCTATTGAGAAAACTATATTTAGGCTACCCCTTTGAGTTGGTAGGCCACCAACTCCACTTTCTTCTCCGATCTAACACTCCTGATAGACAACACTTTGTATACCTCATCAATGAATTCTTGAGGGTCCTTATCCACTTTAGACCCATGAAACTCTGGTGGGTTCATCCTCATGAAATCCCTTACCCTAGATGCCAAAGTAAGAGCATGAGGGTCTTGGGCCCCTTGGTTGATTTGATTAGTTATAGCTTGAGCTAGCATCGCAATAGCATCCTGGAACTCTTTATAAGCCGGTTGTTCTTCGAGTGTATGAGCTCTTCTTCCTCTTGGGATAGGCATGATCTAGGATAACAAAGAATATTTGTTAAGGAAAGCCTTACCTTAACTTCTATAACACAACATAGATCAAGAAGAAGAGAAACATTTCCTAAAATGCTTTATAACCTCTTACTCATAGTTGTGGTGCAATTCACAACCATGAATAAGACTTTAATCGACACGATATTAACACTTTAATCGACATGGTATTAAGACTTTAATTGACATGGTATATTGGATGTCGAGGACCATTAGTACTCTGATACCAAGTTTGTCATGACCTAAGCCTATGACCTAGACGGAAATACTATGACAAGATTTTTCAATAACTTAGGCTACGAATGGACCATGTGGTAGAATAAACTATCATGACCCAAGCCTAGGGCCTAGACGTGACCGGCGAATGGGAATCCAAAGGGACCCCAAACAAGCCTCTTAGCATATCATTGACACATCCTTAGTCATGGAAGCAATTAAACAATAATAAGAGAATATAAATAAGGATAAAGGGACTAAGGGAAGACTATCATAGCATAAATCATCAAAGGAGTCAAACTCAAAGCATAAGTACACAACTTGTCCAACAATACCTCTAACATAGATTGGCAGAGGCCAAACAACTTTTCGGGCTCACCCTCATAGTCATAAGCATCTAAACAAAGAAAAAAGTCTTCACATAACATAGGATCAATAGATATTATCCTCGGAGTTAACAATGATCAAGTAGAGTTCCGATTCCTGCATGGTAACATCATGTAGGAATAGAGTATGTGTTAGTACTTTCAAATGTGTTAAGTATGTAGGATGCAATGCCACAAGAGATAAGCAACATTGTCAAAATGCATATACATAGGCATTAGGAAGCATTATAATAATATGGCATGCATGACCAATGCTCAAAGTAAAATATTCTTGTAGAACATAGTAAATGTATAGAAAGAGTCCATCATCAAAGACTAAGAATTAGAACATAGTAAATGTGTAGGGAGAGACTATCATCATAGACCAAGAATCTAATACTTGGAATCCATGGCCTATCACCCCCTTGGAAGGTGATTGAAGTACCTACCCCTCAATTAGTAGTACAATCCTAGCACCCCCGATAAGGTGGTCAAGGTATGTACCTCTCAACATGGTAGTACAGGCCTAACACCCCCCGACAAGGTGGTCAAGGTATATACCCCTCAACATGGTAGTATGGGCCTAGCACCCCCCAACAATATGATTGAGGCATAACACCTCCTCAACAAGATGAGTTCACTTGCAATATTATAGATACTTTTCATGAAATCAACACACAAATACATTCCTTTCATCATCATATAGTCACTTGTCTCATATGTCATGCAAGAGATCATTAATAACTCAAGAACCCTAAATTGGACATTTAATCAAACACTTGGTAGGTATGAAATACTAGTTCAAAATCATGCAATTCAAGAGTGAAATCATGTGAGAAAACTTAATGTAAATCAACCCACCAACACTTGGTAATATACTCATGCAAGTTACATCAAAACTCCTCGTCAAATCACGTAATGAATTATAGATTCATAGCTCAAAACATGCTTAAACAGTCACAATTTTATGAAACCCCAACATAGTTCATACCATCATCAAATTACATAATGGATCATAGATTCATAGCTCAAAACATGCTTAAAAAGTCATAATTTTATGAAACCCAACATAGTTTATACCCAAATTCATAATAAGCAAGTCCCATAAGTAAATCAACTTAGGAATATGTAATTTATGTAAAAATGGAAGTTTGGGCACCATGGGTGAAAGGTCCCAATGGTTGAAACCTACATACCTCTACTTTGTAGATTTTCTTGATGAAGATTTGATTGAGAACTTGAAGCTTGAATGAAATCCTTAGATCTGGAATGAGTTTGGGACATGTTAGAATTTGGGTGAAATATTTGTCTAAGTGTTACAGAGGATTTTGGGGAGTGTCGTGTATGATATTGGATTGAAAAATGACTAAGTATAGGTGTTTTTACACATGGGAAGGCTTACGCTAGAGGACTCAAAGCCTTGGACCGAAGTAAGAAAAAGTGGCCAAAACATATATAGGTCTGCGCCCTGGTCGTTTCGCACTAGGGGCGCGGATCGATT
>DF361542.1:38233-50898 GCA_000787875.1 Solanum virginianum | reverse complement strand
GGTATGGAGAGATGGATATAGGCTGAGTATCTGGAAGAGTGTCTACCCTAAAGTCTATCTCCCTATCAAGAGGGACTCTGGGAAGATCCTCAGGAAAGACTTATAGGAACTCATTCACAAAGGGAACAGACTGAAGAGATGGTGCCTCGGCATGAGAATCCTGAACTCTGACTATGTGGTATATACATCCTTTGGAAATCAACTTTCTAGCTTTGAGATATGAGACAAACTCACCCTTAGGAAATACTGAGCTACCCTTCCACTCTAAGACTGGTTAGGAAACTGAAACTTGACTACTCTGGTTCTGTAATCTACGGAGGTATACCCAACATGAAGTCAATCCATGCCTAGGATGACATCAAACTCTACCATATCTAACTCCACCAAAACCTAAGATGACATCAAACTCTACCATGTCTAGCTCCACTAAATCAGCTACAATAGTCTCATGATAAATGGAAACTGGACAACCTCTATTGATTCTTTGGGCTAAGATAGACTCTCCAGTAGGAGTAGAAACACTGAAAGGCTCAAGAAGGCATTTTGGATTGACCCCAAACTTCACAGCTACATCTGGGGTTACAAAAGACAATGTGGCTCCTGGGTCTAATAATGCATAAACATCATAAGTAAAGATTTTGAGCATACTCGTAACCACATCTGGTGAGTTCTCCTGCTCCTGTCTGGTGCCCATGGCATATAAGCAGTTTGTGCCCCACTTGCACCTGTTATACCCTTGTGAGGTGGCTTACCTGCTGTGCTGAAGAGACTGTATATGATCTAGTATCTCTCATATTCTGCTTCCCCATAGGGCAATCCTTCAAGAAATACCCCACTTGACCATATTTGAAACATATCATTTATGCCCATAAGGCACTCTCTAGGATGGGACCTACCATACTTACCCCAAGTAGAGTAACAGTTTGATCCTTGAGCTACACTACCCTATGATTGGTTGCCCGGGAACCTGTAGTGCTATTATCTTTGCTCATTACTGACCCTCAGTGCAGGTGCACTAGCAGATAAAAGTACTGGTCTGGCTATCTTAGGCTGGAAAGATAAGTGGCCTCCACCTCCGGTCCCTCTCTTGCCTTTCTCCTGGCTAGATGCCTTGGCCCTCTTGCTCCTGAAATCCTCTCTATCCTGCATCTTCTCCTCCTCTACCTACTGCACATATGTCATCAAATGGGCTATATTCATATCCCCAATCAATATCGCATTCCTACCCTCTCTCTTAGTCATTCGAGAGAGCTCGGACACGAAGAGATCCATCCTCGTAGGCATGTCTGCCTTCATAGCTGGAGCGTAATAGGACAGCTGAGTAAACTTGAGGTTGTACTCCCGTACACTCATATTCTCCTACTTCAATTTCAAAAATTCCCTTACCTTAGCCTGTCGTATCTATCTGGGAAAGTACTGTCCCAAAAAGGCCTCCTCAAACACCATCCAACTAACAGTTGGCGCCCCATCTACCCTGCTTCCTCTTCACTAGTAAAGCAGATTCTGGCTACCTCTTTGAGTTGGTAGGTAGCCAGCTCAATCCGCTTAGTATCACCTATGTGCATCACCTGAAACACCTTCTAGAGCTCCTCAATGAGGTTCTCAGGATCCTCCTTCACATTGGATCCCGTGAATTCTGGTGGGTTCATCCTCAGGAACTCCCTAACTCTAGTGGTATCCGATCCATCATCCCTACCATCTCCCTGGTGACCTCCCTGAGTAGTGACCGCCTGAGCCAAAGTCTGAATGGCTTGGAGAAGCTCAGTGTTGGTGATGTCTGCCTGTTGTGGCTGCTCCATAGGCATAGCTGGACCTCTAGGTTCCTCAGGAATTCGGCCAGGCTGGTTTGCATTTCTCTTGGTTGGGCACCCTCTGCCCCTTATTGGTCTGTTAGCTCTACGAGGAGGCATGATCTAAAAAACACAGCGTGAACGCACGAGTTAGAAAAGACTTCACAGAGATATACTCTGAAGCACGAGATAAAGAATAACAATCAATGATGACACTTCCTAATGTACCGTAGCCTCCGAATTATAGATATGGCACACTTCACACTCATAATATAGACTCTACTAGACATAGTTCTATAGATTCCCTAGGACTCTTGAACTCTGTGCTCTAATACCAAGTTTGTCACCCCCGAGCCTACACCCTGACGTGGCTGGCACTCGAAAATCTTTTCTGGTCCCAAGAGAACCACTTGGCCTGGATACTTACTCAGCAAAAGATTTATTAGTAGTGGAAAAACTATAGAAGCAACAAGATAATTCATAAACTTTCTGCATAAGTTGAATGTAGAAGTGCATAAGCAATAATGAACAAACTGAGACTAGAATACTAACACATGGTCTATGGAACCTCTACTAAAGCTATCTGAAAGGACTACTGGGACAAGCCCCAAGTAGCTAAAACTACAAATAAAGACTGAAAAGAAATAACATAATCCAAGAGCCTTAGACTGAAAAGAGGCCTCACCACTGTCCGAAAGCTATCAAGTTCTCAACGAAGCAATTGCTGAGGAACTCGATCACCTGCGTCTGCATCATAAAATGATGCAGGTCCTAAGGACATCAGTACGTGTTATGTACGATATGTAAGATAGCCAAAACATTTGATCAAAATGTCATAATACTTCTCAAAAGACATAAACATAATCCATAATGTAATAGCAATAATCATAAAGAATGGTATGCTGAAAACTAGTAAGTAAAATATAGTTCTTAGCTTGGGGAGTTTCTCTAACCGACAACCACCACTATGAGTTTCATTGTGATAAAGCATCTTGCCTACGCTGCTAGAGCCATCCTGTATTTTGCTAGGGTAAGGGACGAAGAATTAGGGTAATGGATACATCCCAAAACTAGGCCATCTCAGTAGCAAGTGAGGAAGGTACCATAGTACAATTCTATCCTATGTTGGCTACATAGTTTATGAGTTCGAGTAATTAATTCTACTCTCACCCATATCGTTACTCAATACTACTCCCAAAATACTTTTATTTAGCTCATACTTAAAGACTTGGGGTTCTTAAAATCTGATTTTCTCGGAGACTTAGCCTAACTTATTATTTAGCTTTCTCAACTGAATTCTTTTACTTGACTGAAATCTAATATCTTCTCAATATTCTTTAACATATAGTTTACTCAACTAAAGTGCAAGAATGATTCAAGAAAAGGATTAATTAACTTGTCTTAAACTATAAGTTTTACAGGTATTCATGAAACTCATATGAAATTCACAGGAAATCATTTATAGCCTTAAATCTTGGAGTCAATACTCTAGATAATAGTTAAAGAATCAAGAATCGTCGTTCTTTATCAAGAATCTATGCATACATAAAGAAACTTACTAAACTTTACAGGATTTAGATGAATATAATCTCAACCAAGACTCGAAACTTCTGGGATGAAAACTAAATTTATATTTTCTAAAGTATTCTAAAGTAATAATTTTAGAGTGACCTTACATACCTTGGAATGACTTCTTGAGTACTTGGAAGGAATCCCTAAGCCTTACTACCATTCTTGAATTTCTTGAGCGTGAATTCTTGAGAGAAGTTTTCTTGTTTTTGAAAGAATGAAAGAATAAAAGATGTATTTTTCGGACTTAAAACGAATTAAAACTGAGTAGTTTAGGATATGGGGTGTGGAAAAGGTCGAAACTACCCCTCCCCATCAAAAAAAAAATCAGCTTCCTAATGCACTAGTGTATTTTTACACTCTTTCACGAATTTTTTTAGTTTCGTCAAATTTCAAAAAAAAACAAGTGTGGTTCCGCGTCATCTCCGCGTCATGGAAGAGGCGCGGAAACCTCACTGTTTTTTATTTTCTTTGAAAAAATAATTCGCATTTTTCGCGTTAAAGTCGAGTCAAAATCATTTTTCGACTTAGGTTTTTGCACTGATCACAAATTCGATCTCGGATTTGCAAACGGAGCATGTGAAGACACGTTACACGCAAGATCAATTCTAGGAATATTTTCGTCTTTTCACGGGAATGTCACAAAAATCTATCAAAGAGGAAAGAATTTATCAATAATTCTAATTTTTCTCATTTGATAACTATCATCCTTAAGAAATCATTTGGCGTGATAGTTTTTTTTTCCTCTCTTTTTCCTTAAAAGATTGGTTCTTATTTACTTAAAATACTCAAAAAAATATTACACCATGAATATGAATACAAATGGAAGAAGGACAATATTTTAAAAAAATAAAAAAGATTCTTACTTCTTCTTGAAAATCAGGACTTCTTGCTTTTTGTCTACGTCCTATTAAAAAAATATTTTTCTCAAGATCAAAAATAATAATTGCTAAATATGCTTTTTGTAATTCCTTTCTCTCTCTCTCTTTCTTCTCATTGTCCTAATCTTGTGCTGTTACGATCTAAATAATTTTTTTCTTTAAATTATATACAAATTTGTAAAAATAACAAAAACTAAGCCTTAATTAAAACTTATAATTGAAGGATTTAATTAATTTTCTCCTCTATTTCTTTGTCATTCTAAGTCAATTGATAGTGAATAGTCTCTTCCCTTTTTCCTATAAAAAGAATCAGAGTAAAACACCTATATCAGTTGATTTAGTATATAAAAGGATCAATATAAATTATGTCTCTTCAGAGATATCAGATAAAATTAAAATGACGGAAAGATCAACATAAAATTATCATTGTCTTTAAAAGTGATATACATCCCTATAATCAACAATACACTAACTTGATTTACCATACCAGGATTTGGAGCAGCCATTGGATCCTCTAATAGACTTGTGTTTTTTCAATTGAAGCTCTAATTTGGACTGAGCTCTCCGTTTATATAGCATCCTCATCTGTCTTGTAAGCATATTAATGTTGACTAAATTAATAACTATCCTCACCTTTATTTTGTTTTTTTTACTTTTGTCCTTTCTTTAAGGGGAGGGGAATAATTTTTGACCAAATAATATTTTAATATTAGATTATTTGAATGTATATTCTCAAAAACTCATCAATTATAATTAAAAAAAAAAACTTATGTCACTTAAGGAATTTGATCTAAGTGGGTTATTTTTCATTAAGAAATATCTTAATTCTTCGTTTCAGTTGTTTCAATTGAAACTTATATATTACTGTTAATCATTAATTAACTTCAAAAGTATCCTAAAATCATTAACTTGCTATCATATTGTTCACATTGTATTATTAATTATGAATTAAACTCTAGAGAAAATACATAAAATTTCCCCTAAATTTATCCGTGACATTTACTTTAGCACTTTAATTTTATGAATAATTCTTATCCCCATAAACTCATTTTAAGTTTATTTAATATAACCTTATGATTATAATACAAGTTTCACAATGGCAAGTGTATACCACATATGTCATGTCATTGCCACATTAGTGCCATGTCAGTGTCACATTAAATCTTATTTGAATTTAAAATTTTAATTAATCATACTCTACAATTGATTCTCAAAATAATTCTCTGTCACACCCCGAGTCTGCACCCTAAACGTGACTGACACTCGAGAACCTTCGCTGGTCCCCAAGCGAACCTTTGGCCTGGCTGACTTACTCAACTGGAGACTTCAATATGCATGCAGAAGCTTTACAGGATGTACCTTTTTAAAATATTTAAGTAAAATTCAAATAATCTCAATCTTGCTTTGTACAAAGTCTGAAAAATATCTCGTTATACAATTAGTGTTAATGCTCAAAATGACTAAATGAAAATACTAGACTGACTCACTAACTATGTCCATAAAACCTTTATTGTACTGAGATAGGTGTCGCAACAAGACCCACAGCTACCTGACTGTAAAATAAAATACATATACTAAACTGACTAGAGTCCTCTGAAAGCAAAGAGGTCTCACCCACTGTCTCTGGAAGGCTGACGTACTAAGTCTCTGCTGTCATGTGGATACTTGAATCTGCATCATAAAATGATGCAGCGCCAAAGGCGTCGGTACGTGGAATGTACGGTATGTAAAATCGCCAAAATGAAAACTCAAGTTCGGCAATACTTTTAAGGTAAATGCAACATATCTTAATAATAAAAAGCATAAGTAATAAATGCAATACATGCTGAAAATATAACATATGTTAAAAGTATAAGTGTAAAACTATCTTGCTTTAGCTTGGGGAGTTTCTCTAATCGATAACCACCACTATGAGCTTCGTGGTGATACATTATCTTGTCCACGCTTCCAGAGCAGTCCCATACTTTGCTAGGGTAGAGGACGAAAACTAGGAGAGTAGATCCATCCTAAAATTGGGCCATCACAGTGGCAAGTGAGGAATTGTCTTCTAATACATTCTTATACTATGCTAGCTATGTAGTTTATGAGTTCAAGTTATTATTACTCTCACTAATATCGGTGCTCAATACTACTTCCAAAACATGCACTGTGCTTATTAACCGTCAAACTGTTCCACTTTAGGGGAAACTAGAAATCTATCACTCGGAGCCTTGGCTCAAGATATTTTTTTTAAACTAATTTTTCTTTCTCAAAACTGGTAATGCCTTTTCAACTCTGAAACTTTTGCATGATAAATAGTAATGCAAATGCTTTAACTGACTGAACTGATCTTTTAAAACTGATATGCAATACTCAAAAGATGGTAAGATAAATAGACTACTTATATACTTCATGCTGAGGTACTTCTTGAAATTGACTGTACTTTAGACTAAATAACTTTTCAAAGCAATTAAAGCATGATAATGGAATGACTATCAAAACTCATCTAGGGTTCTTGTAAATACGATAATGCTTTAGGAATCCAAAGAAAACTACTCAACAATGAAGTTCTTGGCCTAATGATGATGAAATAATAAGGATTTCATGACAAGACTTTAGAATTTCTCAATAAGATCACAGGAATAAAATTGACTTGACTTTTGAATAGTATTCTTGATACAATTATATATTAAGCACGACAATAAGATTTTTGGTAGTCTTACATACCTGAGCAATTTGTTCTTGGAAGACTTAAAGAAAATTGTTGAAGCCCTAGCTTGCCTTTTGAATCTATGCTTGAGTTCTTGAAAAGCTTTTAACGTTAGTGAGAGGAACTAGTATGTTCTAGGGATTTATTTGGGGTAAAAAATTGACTTGTCTAGGCTTAAGGAGGGTGAGAAAAGTCGAAACTATCCTCCCTTAAGTAAAAGAATGAAAATCAGAAAAAACACAACATGTTCGCGTCGCGCCTGGGGCGCGAACATGTATATTTTTTTTCATTTTTTGCGAATTCCAACTTTCCATCGAAAACTAATAAAAAAATTAAGTATGAGTCCGCATCCCAGGTGCGAACCCTTACTGTCCAGGTGAAATTTCAAATAATTTTATTTTGACTCAGTTGCTCTAAGATCGAGCCAAGACCATTTTCCCACTCAGTTTTTCGCGCTAATCGGAAAATTCGGTTTTGAATTTGTAAATGGAGCATGGGAAGATGTGTTATGCACACAATTCCATTCTAGGGTATTTTGGTAATTTCACGGATGTTACAATATCTCCCCCTTGGGATCATTCGTTCTCGAATGGTGAGGATGTTGTGGTAATGAGGCACAAATAAACTCAACACTAGTGGCAATACTCACTCATAACTCAAACCCTCAACCCCTCATTGATCTTAATAGTCTCTATTCAGACTAAGGAGTATACACATCAAGAACTAAATTACTCAAATACTCCAAATCATGGTTGAACATCGACTCAAGAGTAGAAAACTCAACTCTATCAACTTAAACGTATAGCTCTTACTCGAATTTCCATCTAACCACCTCCTCCTCTTCCATTCAAGCCTACTTCTAAGCCTCAAGGGGTTATTCATGAGATGATCATATTCATAAAAATTTAATCCTCAATACTCATCTCTAAACTACCATGGG
This sequence comes from Solanum virginianum, assembly GCA_000787875.1. Classification (NCBI taxonomy): domain Eukaryota; kingdom Viridiplantae; phylum Streptophyta; class Magnoliopsida; order Solanales; family Solanaceae; genus Solanum; species Solanum virginianum. The sequence goes on along the minus strand of DF361542.1, from coordinate 43,029 downwards.
GGTTTCATTAAAGATCACTAGTCCTCTTCACTGCCATGCTCTTTTCCTCAAGTTCTATCCTTCATTAATAGGAGATTGTGACTCTCATCATCACCTAAATCTATTGCATACTCCATCATTTCCAAGCCTAACTCAAGGTCATAAAGTACTACCTGCAGAATGATCATACTTATGCTAATCTAACCTACCTAGATTATGTTATGCACTTCCAGAGAGGCTTTCTTATAAAGAATACCATTCCCACACATCTACTTGGAATCCATTGCAAAAGTCATCAGTAGCCTACATCTATCACTCACTTAATGGTGATTATACATTCTAGCTTATCATTCTAATCACTTTATAGCTTTTTAGAGGTCAACACTACTTTGAAATCTTTAAACTTATGATAGCATCTCTACACTCATAATCTTATTAACTCTTATTAGGAGGCATACCAATCTACCTTTACATGTCAGTTATATACAACTAGATCTCATCTCTATCTGTAACCTTAAATGGAATAAGCGTACTATAATCATCATCCTAAGTGACACTCATTCCCTTTCATCTAACACAACTCATCAACTATCATCTACATCACTATCAATACCAAAGAAAAAATTATTAGGAGGGCTTATAGTATAATATCATAAGCACGATTCCTTTAGGAAATCTGATATGAGGACATTCATAACATGATATGATACCACTAGGGGCTCATCATGAGTTTATGAAACTATATATAGTGGAAAGCTTAAGTCTTGTCTTGGGTAACAAAAGGCTGGAAACTATTAGTTCATGAGATAAGATCAGGATTGCTGAATGAAGTTATCACTTCTCACTTTAAGAGCTGAACATGAACACATATCAACATACAGTGAATGAGTCTGAATCGTGGGCATAGTGCCCTTGTATAATATAGGAATAAAGCATCATCACGATGAAGTATAAGGAATGTGTACAATAGAAAAGCATCAATGTCTCATTTTGATCAACTCAGCACTATCGAAACTCAAGATCTACTTTGGTTTATTACCTAACCATCTCCCCCTTAGCTCAAGGTTACCTCTTTGAGTCTGTGAATTGATTCTCTTTGCTAAGTTATAGGTACAATCCTCTAGATGGTTGGAGCACCACTATGTATAGAATTTTAATGTCCTCATGTTATTTACTACTCAAAGATATAAAACTGCTACTTAAACTTTCTTTCGAAATACCAACTTCTAACTTTCTTCTATATATCCTTATAGTCATCTCCTGTTCTTGCTACTCTTATTGGCATAATAGCCACTTTCCATTACTTATGATTTAATATCTTCCTTTTTGGTCCGCTAACACCCATCTTCTATGATCACTTACCTTTGATTGGAGAGAACTTAGACTATGATGGAAGACTCCTCATTATCTATAGATATCCTTTTGTGACCCAACTTTTAAGGGTAGTAGAGAATGTCTATATTAGCCTACTCCACCTTGAAAACTCAATTATACTATCTAGATTCTTGTAGAAATCATAACTTGGAGCTTCATATCATTTTACACTATCATGGCTACACACCTTAAGCCTCTTGCTATCCAACGAGCCATCCTCAATCCACTATTCCTAACAAAGGGACACCTATACCACACTCATACATAACATTCCTTGAAAGTCAACATCTTAATCTTGAACATACACTATGGGGAGCCTCTTAGAGTAATTCCCCAATAAAGATTATCACTATCACAACGTTATCTCCCTTTTCACATGACTCCTCATAATTTAAGCTTAAGGTTTAGTACTAACATGGGCATTACACTCTCTTACCATATCACACCAACTCATAACTACTAGGTAAAATTTTATAAACCCAGGCCCACTAAAATCTCATAGCAAATACTTAGTCAATATATCTCACACTTATAGACTATCTTGGAGGTACGTGTTAGGCTCTCTTCCTATCTAATGACTTAACCTCAATTCCCTATCTTTATCTAAGGATCACATGCAATGTTCTTGTAACATCATATTTCTTTCAAGGCAATAGCTTAATTTTCTCGCTTATGCTATGTCAAGCCTACTAGGTCAAACCTCCAACTAGTGGTGTCACTCTCATCCTATTATCCCATTTTTACATGATACTCACTTAAAGTTCAAGCGTAAGGTTTAATACCAAACCTGTTCATCCACACTTCTCATATATATACATTAGTAACTCTAAACTACTAGATAAGATCAAGAATTGTTAGATCACTAAATCTCATGATAAGAAATAATTTTCTATCTCATGGTCTATCTAAGTATAGTCTATCATCACCCTCCCTTTCATAAGTTAGATTATATCCACTCATCCATTATACCTCCTTACCTAGCTAAGCTCATAACTCTACAAATTTCACATTACTCTCCTTTTAAAATCATGAACCTAGTTTAGATCTACTACCTTGTGCCCTCTGTCCTTATATTCAACACATACACTTATCATTACTAACACAATGCTACTTCAACATCAACTCTTTTCATATTCTAGTGTGCACCATCTCATACAAACTAGCAACTCTTCAAATACCTTATCATAGAAGCTATACAATACTTACTACTCTTTAACCAAAATTTGTATGGAACTCGACTAATCATCACATGACTCTTAGCGACTAGCTTCAAGAAGTTACTATTCTCACTCTTCGTGATTTCTACATCTTTCTAGTTTTAGGATTATTCTACCACATAGTTTAAAAGGGTCTTCAATCACTTTCTCTCAAGGAGAGGGGATACTATTAAGTATTAGAGGAATAACTTGACTTTTTCTCTCAAGAGTAACATCTGAAAATGATTCTTGGGAACCAAGTCCGAAAATGCATCTTGTCATGCTCTAGCTCAAACACAAGATTCATAGGAATAAGAGTGCATTATTTTGAATTGATAACTCAAGCACACTAGTTGACTCATCTCAAGCCTAGTGTAGTTTCTTTGCTTTTTGAATACTTTATCTGAAGGTAACTCAACAAGGAGGATATGAAATTCTCTGTTCCAACCACCTAAATTATAGAAGGTAGCCGAATGAATCTAGCAAAGGCACGAATCTGGACAAGTTTCCTAGGAAGTAACTCTATTGCATGATTGCAACATGAAAGAAGGAAAACTTTTTTTAGATGTCAATAGTCCCTCATTTATAAAAGTAGGGCCCTCACAATCATAAATAAGATCCTACAGACATGGCTCCATCGACACCCTAGGACACTTGTACTCTGTGCTCTGGTATAAAGTTTGTCATGCCCTGAGTCTATACCCTAAACGTGACTGGCACTCGAGAACCATCGCTGGTCCCCAATCTAACCCTTGGCCTGGCTGACTTACTCAACTGGAGACTTTAACATGCATGCAAAAGCTTTATAGGATGTACCTTTTTTAAAATATTTAAGTAAAACTCAAATAATCTCAAGATTGCTTTGTACAAAGTCTGAAAAATATCTTGTTATACAATTAGTGTTAATGCTCAAAATGACTAAATGAAAATACTAGACTGACTCACAAACTATGTCCATGAAGCCTCTACTGTACTAAGATTGGTGTTACAACAAGACCCATGGCTACCTGACTGTAAAATAAAATACATATACTAAACTGACTAGAGTCCTCTAAAAGCAAAGAGGTCTCACCTATTATCTTTGGAAAGCTGGCATACTAAGTCTCTGCTGTCATGTGGATACTTGAATCTGCATCATAAGACGATGCAGCACCAAAGGCATTAGTACGTGGAATGTACGGTATGTAAAATGGCCAAAACAAAAACTCAAGGTAGGCAATACTTTTAAGGTAAATGCAACATATCTCAATAATAAAGCATAAGCAATAAACGCAATACATGCTGAAAATATAACATATGCTAAAAGTATAAGTGTAGAACTATCTTACTTTAGCTTGGGGAGTTTCTCTAATCGACAACCACTACTATGAGCTTCATGGTGATACATCGTCTTGCCTACGCTACCAGAGCCGTCCCGTACTTTGCCGGGGTAGGGGACGAAAACTAGTAGAGTAGATCCATCCCTAAACTGGGTCATCTCAGTGGCAAGTGAGGAATTGTCTTCTAATACAATCATATCCTACGCTGGCTACGTAGTTTATGAGTTCAAGTTATTATTACTCTTACTCATATCGGTGCTCAATACTACTCTCAAAACATGCACTGTGCTCATTAACTATCAAACTATTCCACTTTAGGGGGAAAGTAGAAATCTGTCACTTGGAGCCTTGGCTCAAGATATTTTTTTAAAACTAATTTTTCTTTCTCAAAACTGGTAATGCCTTCTCAACTCTGAAACTTTTGCATGATAAATAGTAATGCAAATGCTTTAACTAACTGAACTGAACTGATCTTTTAAAACTGATATGTAATACTCAAAAGATGGTAAGATAAATAGACTACTTATATATTTCATGCTGAGGTACTTCTTGAAGTTGACTATACTTTAGACTGAATAACTTTTCAAAGCAATTAAAGCATGATAATGGAATGGCTATCAAAACTCATCTAGGGCTCTTATAAATACGATAATCTTCAGGAATCCAAAGAAAACCACTCAACAATGAAGTTCTTGGCATAATGATAATGAAATAATAAGGATTTCATGACAAGACTTCAGAATTTCTCCATAAGATCGCAGGAATGAAATTGGCTTGACTTTTGAATAGTATTCTTGATACAATTATAGATTAACCACCAAAATAAGATTTTTGCTACGGTTACATACCTGAGGAATTTGTTCTTGGAAGAATTGAAGAAAATTATTGAAGTCCTAGCTTGCCTCTTGAATCTATGCTTGAGTTATTA
>DF361542.1:22941-38111 GCA_000787875.1 Solanum virginianum | reverse complement strand
TAATAAAAAATGGACAAGTTGGAATGCCTATTTGTGCACTTTGAAAGTTTGAGTTCCAACTTAAAATTTCACTCCAAGTTAAGGGTCCAATTTATGTATTGTGCCATTGTATTTTGACTCAGTTGCTTTAAAATCGAGTCGATACCATCTTTCCACTCAGTTTTTCGCGTTGATGGAAAATTCGATCTTGGATTTGCAAATGGAGCATGGAAAGATCCGTTATGCGCATGATTTCATTCTAGGGGTATTTCGATGATTTTGCAGGTGTTATATTCTCACAGCAAAAACATTATATCTTTAAGACATTGTAAAAAGAATAACAGTAACAAGTGAAAATACAAGTTGAGATGAAGAAATTATAGAATTTTCATTTTAAAAAAATCAAGTTCATCACAATCAACAAATACCGTCATTAATAGTGATTTTGAAAAAATAATTTGCAATACTCACAATCTTCTCTTTTCAATTTTTAAAATTAGTGGTATGGAACCTAATGCCAAGCATGAAGAGTTTTTGCATCTTTCAGAACCTTGAAAGTAAACATAGCCAATTTCCTCCCTTTCTTCTTTGGATCAATCACTACTAAAATTTGGACTAAAAATGACGGGAAAAAAAGCGACGGACAAAGTGATGCAGTCTGTCGCTTTATTTATAAAATAATAATTTTTAATTTTTTAATTACTAAAAGCGACGGACAGCAACCATATGTCTGTCACATTTTTTCTCAGAATGTTCCGGCAAATGTTTAATTCTTTTAGTTTTGTTTTATTTTATTTTATAATTTGCGGCGGGCAGAATGGTTACGTCCGTCACTTATTTCAAAAAAATTAAAATTTTAAATAATTCAATCTCAAAAATTAGATTAATTATTAATTTTTTTTAAAAAAAAAGTTTGCGATGGATAGTGTGGCAACGTCCGTCGCTTATTTTTAAAAAAAAGAAATTTGAAATTTAAATAATTCAATCTATATAATTATATTAATTATTAATTTATTTATAAAAAATATGTGACGGCCAGTATGGCAATGTCCGTCGTTATTTCGTTTAAAAAAATAAATTTTAATTTTAAAAAATAATATATTATTAAAAGGGGCGACAGACTAGGGGACGCCGTCCGTCGTTTCCAAATGAATATCCACCACCCGACCCTTTCTTTTTTTCAGTCGACACTTCCTCCCCTCTCTCTAAAAATTAAAACAAACCCTAGCTCTCTCCGCCAGCTGAACGCCGACAATGTTCCAGAGACCGTCCTCCATTCTAGTGCGCCACCCTCCACCGACAAGGCCACCTCATGCTGGCAGCAACGCGGTATGCCCCTCTCTCTCTCTCTTCTCTTTTTCTCTATTTCTATTTCTTAGCCAATATTTTGATTTTTTATTTTTTAAAATTAAAAAATCTTGAATTGTTTGTTAGTTTAATTTACATATGTTGTTGACATTATTATATTATAGTATTGATTATGAATTAGAGAAGAAAATTTATGTTTAGATTTTAGGGTTTAGTTTGAATTTGGTATTTTGATTTACTTTGTGATTTGGGGGTTTTGGTAGGTTGAATTAAAGTGTATTTGAAGTGATTAACATTGTTGGTTTGAATATTTAAATGTGAATTTGTGAATGAGTATATATTTTTGGATTCTAGTTTGAATTAGTTTGTGATTTGGATCTTGTTAGTTGGAATTAAAGTGTATAATTTGAAGTAATTAACATTGTTAGTTTGAATATTTAAATGTGAATTTGTGAATGAGTATTTTTGGATTCTAGTTTGAAATGAGTTTTGAATTAGTTTGTGATTTGGTTTTTGTTAGGGAATTAAAGTGTATTAATGAAGGTATTAACATTGTTGGTTTGAATATTTAAGTGTGAATTTGTGAAGTAAGATTTTTTTGAATTAGATCATAAATTGGAATGTTTGTTAGTTATAATTGATCTGTGAGTTCCCATTTTGAGTTTTTAGATCATAAATTGGAGTGTTTGTATAAAGTCTCAACTTTAAATACTTGAACTTTCATTATATTTGAAATTTGAAAGTTTACAATTTAACTTAGAAAAATCTAGTTGGAAATGGTTTTGAATTAATTTGTGATTTGAATTTTGTTAGTTGGAATTAAAGTATATTTGAAGGTATTGACATTGTTGGTTTGAATAATGACATTGTTGGTTTGAATAGTTAAAGTGTGAATTTGTGAATACGGATTTTAAGATTATAGTTTGGATTGAGTTTTTTGAATTAGACTATAAATTTGAGTGTGTATATATAAAGTTTGTACTTTAACATAGAAAGTTTAAATATAGTTGAACTTTAATTTAGAAATTTTGGTTGAATATATGTTAAGTTGTGCACTTTGAGTTACGAAATTGTAGGTTGATCAATGTCATGAAAAAAAGAAACTTTAAATAGTGAACTTTAACTTAGGAGATTAGAATTCTCTTTTAGGAAATTCTAGGTTGATCAACGTCATGAAAAAGAACTTTAAATAGCGAACTCTAAATTAGGAAATTAGAGTTCTCTATTTTAGAAACTTATCCATTAATTGTACTTTAAATTTAATAGTTTGTAGTTGGACTTAGAAAAATCAAACTTGCATGTATCAATTTTGAACTTTAGAATGTTTGCATCATTGTAGGATATATTTAACCCGTCAAGTTAAGCCCATCGACCCGTGGGCAAGCTAATTGGAAAAGGTAAAGGTATTTTTTTCTTTCAAAATTCTAATTATTGTATATATTAGTTTTTAAAAATTTATTCAATGTAAAATACTTGCATCTTGTTTAGAGTTCCCATTTTTAGTTTTTAGCAATGTATAATTATATTTGAAATTTGAAGTATATTTTAAATAGTTGTGAAATTTAAGTTGAATATAATTTAGAAGTAGAAGTTGATATACTTGCTAAAGTGAATTTTAGTACTTTTATACTTAGAAAAATTCAATTTATACCCATTTGAAACTTGAGTTATAATATTTTAGGATATGAAGTAAACTTTAAGTAGTTGTGAACTTTAAGTTGAATATAATTAGTACAAAGTCATTAGCACCATATTTCAACTGATTATGAAGTAAACTTTAAGTAGTTGTGAACTTTAAGTTGAATATAATTTAGAACTTGGAGTTTATATACTTGTTAAAGTCAATTTTAGTACTTTAATACTTAGAAAAATTCAACTTATGCCCATTTGAAACATGAGTTATTATATTTTAGGATATGAAGTAAACTTTAAGTAGTTGTGGACTTTAAGTTGAATATAATTTAGAACTTGGAGTTTATATACTTGTTAAAGTGAATTTTAGTACTTTATACTTGAAAAAATTCAATTTATGCCCATTTGAAACTTGAGTTATTATAATTTAGGATATGACGTAAACTTTAAGTAGTTGAGTTGAATATAATTTAGAACTTGGATTTTATATACTTGTTAAAGTCAATTTTAGTACTTTTATACTTAGAAAAATTCAAATTATGCCCATTTGAAACTTGAGTTATTATATTTTAGGATATGAAGTAAACTTTAAGTAGTTGTGAACTTTAAGTTGAATATAAATTAGAACTTGGAGTTTATATACTTGTTAAATTGAATTTTAGTACTTTTATACTTAGAAAAATTCAACTTATTCTCGTTTGAAACTTGAGTTATTATATTTTAGGATATGAAGTAAACTTTATGTAGTTGTGAACTTTAAGTTGAATATAATTTAGAACTTGGAGTTTATATACTTGTTAAATTGAATTTTAGTACTTTTATAAGAGAAAAACTCAACTTATGCCTTTTTGAACCTTAAATATACTTGAATATTTTTTTTAGATGGATAATCGTTTGTGGATGTATGGCATGTATTGTGAAAATGATGGTCGGTTGATATTTACATTTATTGGCGGTGTTAGAAGTTTTATTGATCATGCAATGGCACTTGATAGTTTTACGAGAAATCAATTGGTTAGGTGTCCTTGCAGTGCATGTAGGTGCCTCAAATTCTTTAGTCTAGATGAAGTTATTATGTATTTGTTTCGTAAGGGATTTAAGCCCAGATATTTCATGTGGGTAGATCATGGAGAAATAGATGGATAGAATGGTGTATTTTATAATATGATGTCAGTGGATGAATATAATATGGTTGTACCATATGGTCAGATTAGATTTGAACCTGATAGGAATCAACATGACACCTTTCAACATGATAGAGTTCATGAAATGATCAATGATGCTTTCGGAGTTCAAGGGGGGATGGAACCTGACCAATTCTTTAATGAAGCTCCTAATAAAGAAGCTAGACGTTTCTATGCAGAATTAGAAGAGGTTAGTCGTCCATTATGTGAGGGGAGTTTGCATTCTGCTTTGTCTGTAGCATTTAGATTAATGTATATTAAATTGGATTGGAATGTTCCTAATGCGGCTATGGACTCAATGGTTGATCTCTTGGGTGAGTTGGTTGATCCTAAGTTAAACATACCTAGGAGTTTCTATCAAGCAAAGCGAATTGTTTCAAAATTAGGATTATCACATCATATAATTGATTGTTGTGTTACTAGTTGCATGTTATACTACAATGATGATAGTGAATTGAAAAATTGTAAGTTTTGCGGCAATGCTCAATATAAGAGGAGTCAGGCTGGAAAGATGGTTTTAATTAAGATGATGCATTATTTACCTCTTATTCATAGACTAAAGAGGTTGTATGCATCAATGAGGTCTACCCCATTGTGAATATAGAAGGCCTCGTATGTCTTGTCTTATCCATCTGATGGGGAAGCATGGAAGAATTTTGATATTGTGTACCTCGACATAGCTAGAGCCTAAAAAAGATAGATTAGGGTTGTGTGCAGATGATTTCACACTATTCTCTAATTCTGCCATGCCTTATTCTGTGCTTGATAAGTCCTTTCTTACTTTTTATGTTGTGTTCTTCTGAGGTGTGCATAATCCAAAAGGTTTCATTGATATTTCTATATTACTATTGATAGATGAGCTTAAACAACTATGGTTTGAAGGTGTAGTGACATATGACATATTGATTAAGCAGAATTTTGTTGTGCGTGCTTGTTTGATGTGGACTATTAACGATTTTCCTGCATATGGTATGTTGTCTGGTTGGATGACTGCTGAAAAGCTTGCTTATCCTTATTGCATGGATCATAGTAAGGTTTTTACCCTAAAGCATGGCAGGAAAAATTCATGGTTTTATTTTCATCGTCAATTCTTGCCGATGGGGCATGCGTTTAGAAATATTAAGCATGCATTTAGAAAAAACAGGGTTGAGAATGATCCTCCACCTTCATCATTGATATGCCATCAAATTTGGGAGAGATTTTCTCATTTGTTTAAAGTTACAGATTGTCTCGTACGTGAAAGATTTTTTGGATATGGCTTTGAACATAACTGGACCAAACAAAGCATATTTTGGGAGTTGTTGTATTGGAAGGATAATGTTTTGCGACACAATCTTGATGTGATGCATATTGATAATTTTTTTTTGACAATTTGTTCAACACAGTGATGGATGTCAAGGGGAAGACAAAATATAATCCAAAAGCTTGACTGGACTTACAAGAATATTGTAGGAGGAGTGAATTGTGGTTGCAGGAACTACCAAATGACAAAATTGTAAAGTCCATAGCTAGCTTTTCATTTCCAATGGCTGAGAAGCGTGAAATATGTGCGTGGGTGCAAAATTTGAGGATCCCAGAAGGATGTGCTTCAAATTTAGGCAAGCAGGTAGATCTGAATGAAGGGAAGTTGATAGGTATGAAAAGTTATGACTGTCATGTATTTATGGAAACTTTGATTCCTATCGTTTTTCGCCATTTACCTGAAAGGATATGGAAGTCTATTACAGAGATAAGTCTTTTTTTTAAATAAAGATTTATGTTCTGGTTAGTTGTTGGACATTAGTTTAGATAGGATGGAGGAAAATATTCCTGTTATTATTACAAAACTGAAGAAATTTTTTCCATGTGGTTTCTTTGATGTGATGGAGCATCTTCTGATCCATTTTGTGAAAGAAGTCTGTCTTGGTGGTCTTGTTCATACACGGTGGATTTATCCATTTGAAATGTAATGATTATTCTTATATAAGTAATTAAATTTTTGTACATAATCTAATCATTCGTTAATATATTTGCATTCTTACGTACATATATACAGAAAAATTGGAAGCTGCAAATGATCAATTAGGCAAAGGGGACAGATTGAAGGGTTAATTGTGCAAGTTCATCTTGGCAGAGAAACTGGTGATTTCTACTCCTTTTACTTTGGGGATGAAGTCCCACACAAGAGTAATACACCACTCATAATGATAAGGGTGATAATGATCCTATATTTCAACCTATTTCAAATTTTAATCAAAGTGGATGAGGTTCTAAAAAGCATGAAAGTCAAAGCCTCACTCGTATGGAATACCAATCAGCTACGACCCATATTTTGCTTAGTTGTCCCAAAATTCAGCCATAAGTTGAACAAGTGTTAAATTATGTTAACTTTAAATTATAAAGTTAAAATTGAGAACTAACTCACAAAAAAATGTTTTTGTCAATAACAGTTTGTTTGCAAAAACACATGGGTCAACGAAGTTATATATTCAAGATTTTCAATATGGTTAAAGAGTTATGTAAGTGTGAGAGTTTAAATATATTGAATGGATAAGTATAATGTATTCACTTTATACCTAATTGTATTATCTTTTATACAATGTCTAGGTTTATGATGAATACTGAAATATCGAACATTCATCATTTGTGAGTGAGATTGCACTTGGACCTGATTTTCAAGTTGATACACTCCATAAGTACTGTGTTAGTGGTTTTAAGTTTCAAATTGAGCAAGTTTGTATGCACAAGAAAACCAATAACAGTTGTGTGTATGTTTAAGGTGATGTCTACTTTAATGGCCATACTATTGAATATTTTGGTGTCATTCAAGAGATTGTTGAACTAAGATATTCAGGCTGGCCTATGAAAATTATCGTATTATTTTGGTGTAACTGGTTTGATCCATCACAAAGAGGTACAAGGGTGGACCAACAACATAACATTATTGAAGTTAAGTGCACCAGGCAATGTGTAAGTTATGACCTTTTTATCATTGCTCAAAATGCTAAGGAATTTTATTATACTTCATATTCATTGCGTAGAGATAAGGTTGATTGGTGGGTTGTTATTTAGACAAAGTCTGTGGGAAGAGTAGAAATTGAGAATGTGTTAGATGTGGCGTACGAAAATGATATCGCACTTGTTCAACTACAAGTTGATGTTGAGTTGGAAACCACACTAGAACATCCTTAACAAAATGCTAGAAGAGGTTTCTGATGATTAGCTTGTAATACCAAACATTTAGGAATAAGTAAATGAGGAATATGAATCATTTGAGGAGGAGGAACTGGAGGACAATGAATATGAAATAACTGAGGAGGAAGAATTGGTGGATGATGAAAATGAAAGAAGTGAGGAGGAATAGAGCGATACATTATAACTAGCATGTACGTTATTTATTGTGCTAACATTAAATTTATTTAATTTTTTTTATATATATTCAATTATTACTTTACATACAGATGTCATCTAGTGGTGATGGTCATAGACCTCGATATCATCTTGCGGCCAAAGCAGTTGTAGTTTGTGCCTGAGTCTAGATGTCATCTGGTGGTGATGTTCATAGATCTCGAGATCATCTTGGGGTAAGCAGTTCTAGTTTGGGCAAGCAGAAAAAGACTATGGCATGTATTTGTCCTGATGATATTCTAGGATATATTTTCTTTGCCTCCGATCTCCCTAGGCACACAGCTTTTTCTCCTACCATTGAGGTTGTTCCGTTTGGGACTATGGATCCTCTGACTTACCATAGCTTGTTTTGGAGATCACGCGACGCTTCTTCCTTATCACAATCCTAGGTTCACTTCATATGACCAGGTCGTGGCGCTACCCATAGTTACTGTTCCATGACCTCATAGATTATCATCTTTTGGTATTCCATCTCCGAGTGTTTAGTTTCCCTCATCTTAGTTTCCTCACCTATCATCCCTTAGACTTAGAGATTCTAGTGAAGAGGTTGTCACTCCTCCATTGACTTAGCATAATGTGCATCCTTTGGCATCAGCTTCTCCAGCTTTTATTGCTACTCCTGAGGCAGTATCAGATGTCACAGGGTTAGCTCCTGGCCAGTGAGGTAGGCTTGGGAGAGTTTTGATAGTGCTTGTTGGAGCCTCATAAGTTTGTTCTTCTAATTATTTATTTTTTAATTTGCTACATTATTGCCATGTGCTATTCATGTACTAGTCACTGTTTGTTGTTTGTCCTTTTCTTTTTTGTCATCTCTTGATCCTTTCTGCTTATGGGTTTTTAGGTGTGTGTTCGGAGGCTATTTAATGAGCTGTCTCACTTCTATGAGGTAGTGATTCCGGTCTACGTTCATTCTACCCTGTTTGATGATTTTACTGTGTATCGTTAGTTTAGTTGTTTGTTTTATGTTAAGTTTATTACTTATAATATCCTTTATTTAACTAATATATTTATTATTTTTCTTCTTGTTTGCATCCATCGAAGTATGATGTCCTTGGGCTTACAGGAGTGTGTTATGAGTCTGTTTAGTGAGCCCTATCATTGGTAGGAGAGCGAGTTCTACACTATATTCGTCTGGCTCATGATATCATGAGTTTAAGGTATATAGCCCGAGGTTGATTGCAGCCACACGTATATGATAAGTTGCATTGGTATTAGGACAATGAGGAATTCAAAGCCTTATCTGACCAAGCAAAAAATGCTAGAGCGGGTCTTAAGGGTGGGTCGTCGAACATCAGAGGTGCAAAGAGTGTTGGGACTATTTCTCAGGTGATGGTAAGATTTTTAAACTTAAAGTTTAAATTTATAATCTTAAATACTTTTTTTGATTGAATATTATTTCATTAATTATATTATTAAATTTTTATAGGAGCAAGAAATGGGATGGATTCCATTTCAGCATGAGGTTTTGAAGAGAAACCATGTTCGAAAGAAGGATAATGAGTCAAACCCAGATGTGTGGGTCGAGCTGAGGGCCGAACAAGTTTACGTAAGCTTCTTAACACTTCTATATATATAAAGTATTCATTCTAACTCTGAATTATTTTTGTAATATGCAACAAGAGTACGAGCGATACGTTTGTGAGCTTGGAGATAATGTCAAACTTGCGCTTGAGCTGTCCTAACAAATTTGGACTAAGAAAGTGGTTGGTGCGAGCCAGAAAGGTTGGATATATAGGATGGGCTCTAGGAATAACATACAGCGAATCCAATCAAGTTTAGAAGGCATTGGATCATCAAGATAGGCCAAGGCCCTTTACCAGGTTTAGTTGGCTGCCATGTCTCAGAAAATACAAGAACTTTTAAATGCATTCACAGCTTCTGAGGTAAGGAGGGTTGAGCAACAAAAAGAAGTTGTACAAGTCAAAGAACAAGTTCTCAACCTCGCCTGTAGGCCTGTACCACATCCTTTTGGTCCCGAATATAATAGTGAAGATGATGAGTTTGTTGAAAATAGTCCCTAGGTTCCTTTTAGTTATGTTTTGGACAATTTAGTTATGTTTTGACATTTTAGTTATATTTTGGACAATTTGATGAACTTTATGTTTGTTTAAACTGTTATAAATATGGGATTTTATTCGTTTTTAATGTTTGATTTTGATTGGTGTTATTAACTTGATGAACCTTATGTTGGTTTAAAACGTTATAATTGTTGGATTTTATTCATTTTTAATGTTTGATTTTAATTGGTGTTATTTATTTTGTTGTTGAACATGTTCTTGCTACTATTGGATTGCTTATTTTGATTGAAATTGAATTGTTATTAAAATTGCAGGTAGGCAGCAGAAACTGTAAAAAAAATGCAAAAAAAGCCACGACTGCATCCCTATGTTCGTCCCTTTTTTGGAATTTTTTTAAAAAAATTTCCAGAAAAGCGATGGACAGGGCCTATAAGTCTGTTGCTTTTTACAATCTATTTATAATTTATTTTTGCATACTGTGAAGGATAGGGACCTCATGTCCGTCGCTTCATTAAAAGTTTTTAAATATAATTTTTTAAAGATGCGACGGACAGGAACCCCAAGTCTGTCGTTTCTTTAAATTTTTTTAAAATAATTTTTTAAATATGCGACGGATAGTGACGCTATGTCTGTCACTTTTTTAAAAAAAATTATTCAAAAAGCGACCAAAAACATAAAGCGATGCAATCCATCGCTTTAAAAGTGATGCAGTCCATTACTTTTCGAAAAACATTGACTAAAAAAGTGGCGGATTTGACTGCGTCGCTTTTTCATCGATTTTGGAAAAAAAAGTGACGTAGTCCGTTGCTTTTCAGGTAGTTGTCAGTAGTTACATGACTAAGAAACGTTACTTCACCAAACCAAAACTCACATTTACTGAACTTGGCAAATAATTTCTCAAAGTCTGGAGAACCAACCTTAAATGATTCATATGCTCTTGTTCACTTTGGGAATAAATAAAAATATATTCGTTGAAAACTACCACAAATGTATCAAGGAATGGCTTGAACACCCAACTTATGATATCCATAAACACAATAGGAGCATCAGTTAACCCAAAGGACATTACCACGATCTCAAAGTGCTCATATCTAGTCCAGAAAGCTATCTTGGGAATATCACACTCCCTTACCCTCAACTAATGATAAGGGAAATAAAGATCAACTTTGAGAAATAAGTAGCCCCTTGAAATTGGTCAAACAAGTCATCAATCCTTGAAAACAGATACTTGTTCTTTATAGTCACCTTATTCGATTGCCGATAATCAATATACATACAAAGTGACCCATCTTTCTTCCTTGCAAATAAAGTAGGTGCACCCTAAGGTGATATACTTGGCCTAATAAAGCCTTTCTCTAAAAAAAATTTCAACTGAACCTTCAAATCCTTCAATTTAGCTAGAGCCATATAATAAGGAGGTATGGAAATAGGTTGAGTAAAAGTCTCTTTCCCTTTCAGGAGTAATCCTTGGAAAATCGTTGAGATAGACATTCGAAAATTCATTAACCACCAGGACCGACTCAAGAGTAGGTGACTCAGACTCCACATCTCAAACCCTCACTATATGATATATGTACCCCTTAGAGATTATTTTTCGGGCTTTGAGATAAGAGATAAACTGACCTTTAAAAGTGGAGTCACTACCCTCCCATTCAAGAATAGGCTTAGTAGGAAATTGAAACTTGAATTTTCGGGTTCTACAATCAATAGAGGCATAAGAAGCATGCAACCAATCCTCAACAAGATCACATGGAAGGACCTTTTGCAAGATCAAGATATGACAACCCCAATAGACCTTTTGGGCAACACTAGATTCACCCACGGGAGTGTATACTGAGAATAGCTCCCTTAAAATCTTAGGACTTAATCTAAACTTAACAGCCAAAAGAGGAGTGACAAAAGATAAATTTGCACGCGGATCAAGCAAAGCATAGAAGGAAGTATGTAGGAAAGAATTTCATAACACTACGCCTTAAATACATGATGTATTAATGCAATAATACTTAAATATAGTGGGGATGAGACCTCAACTGACATGTAATACCATACGAGCTATTACATAGAATTTTGATATTACCTCTACACTGGAGAAAGAGTAGACAACTTACCAAAGGTAACCTATATCCATACCTTACAGTCTACCTTTTTGGTGTGGTGGAACATACATCATCATCATCCCTTAAGGGGCATAAACATGAAACTGCAGCAACATGTCGTTTTGAGAAAGTAGGTTTTATATAAGGACTATTGGGGATAGTCTCCCACCTCCAATCTCATTCGGTACTAAGTCATCATCCTATAGGAATACATATACATATACATGTACAGGCTTGAAATAAGAACATAAGCCTTTTCAAATCAAAATCATGCATATTTGGGCTTACAACCCAAAACATTCTCCATAAACATGCATACTTGGGCTTAAAAAGTCAAATCAAATCATAATCATACATGCTTGGGCTCAAAGGCTAAATCATATTTCATTTCATACTTTCATGCATCAAAATAACTTATTCATACATGTACATAGTGGTGTAAAACACTCATGTGGTTTTTGAGTCATATCATAGACATTATGTGATCACATTCTTTTCATAACCACACTTGTCCTGGAAAACATAGTTATAATTATAATTGGGTCTTGACCCACGTCATAAATCTTATGAAAATACTTGTTAATACATGCATATGCGACGAGGAATGAAGTAGTAGCATGAATACTTAGAATTCATAATTAAAACATCATAATTTGATGAAACCATACAAAATCCATAACGAAATCAACAATTGAAACATACTTGAAATTACACACACATAAATTTATAACTTAAAGGGACATGCATTATTCAATTCTCATAAAATCCATTTAAATCAACATGATAAGACTTAAATCATATTAAAATCATCAATGAACTCAGCCCATAACTCAATTTCATCAAATTAAAGCTATATAAAAGACTCATTTGCAATTCATACTTAGAAATTATAAATTTCATGAAATAGATTTTGGAACTTCATGATTTAAAGGGAATCATGAATAAATCCACACATACCTTGAAAAAATTAGGAAGGATGAGATGAATTAGGCTTGAGATTGAAGCAACTTTAAATTCTCCAACTTGAATCTTTAAAGCTTGGCTTGAATAGAGTTTCTAGAGTCTAAGTGTTTGAATTGAAAATGAAGTGTATTGAATGAATATAGACATATTTAGGGGTCTTAAGATAGGCATAAAAGTCATAAAAGACTTTGGAATTGAACTAAATTACCATACAACCCTTAATGAAATGGAACAAAAAAAATAAAGTCAGAACCCTACACGATGGTTTCGTAGGTCATAAAGCCTATCGTGAAGGGTCCAAGATCTGAGATGGTGATTTCATACATAGAATTATTTGGCCAAGGGCCCCTCTACGTTTACCACTATGGTTCGTGGTACCCTTCACGTACCGTATGGGTGCCCATGGTAGCACTCTAAGTCAAAACAGTGGCATTCAAGCGTGAGGTCTTCTCTTATGAGGCCCACTTAGTCGTGCACACTTCAATAATCCAAAACAAGCCACGAAAATGGCCAAGGGCCACTCCAAGGACACCTCCACAGATTGTGGACCTTTCCACTAATCATTGAGGTGGCCTGAAAGGGCACCTTCGTCAGAAGTCATTGGAAACTAAATTTCTAGAATCATTAAGGCCTTTCAAGGCCTGGGTCCCTACAGTTATGTAAAAATATATTAGGATTTAAGAAGAATCTCAAGAAAAAATTTAAGGAATTCTCAAATCATTCATAATTTGATAAATCCTAGCTATTTGGCATATGGAAAAACATAATCCATGCTTTAGTTAGCATTACATACTTGAAAGATATAAATTTTGGAGGAAATTTGAAGGACTCACTAGATTCTCTTGACACCATAGCTTTTCTCATCTTGAATCCTTGTTCTAAGTCTTAAGAATGTGTTTGAGTATAATGAGGTTGAATGGTAATGTTAGGGACTTAATTAGGTGTAAAACCATTGAGTTTAGGCTTTAAAAGAGTGAGAAAAGACTAAAAAATAATCCTTCTTAAAAAGCTACCCAGGTCATCTATGAGATAATCCACGGTCCATACAAGTTTCTACAATCTGTAGAAGCCTATTTGTAGAAACTAGGGTTGATTTTGGAGTCTTGGAACTCTTTCTATGGGCCCAAACTACGACCTGTTATTGGGTTCGTAGAGTTTGGGATCCAAAAATTAACTTGGGGACACATTTCACGAGACTGAGCTTATGGGTCATCAAGCCATCTATGACCCCTAATTCAAGGTTCATGGATGGTGCCCAAAAACTCTGCTCGATAAAGATTCACTAAAATGGTCATAACGTTTTACTCCGAACTCCAAATGAGAAAATCTTTGTGATGTTGGGAAGAGGATTCATAGAACATTAATTTGATAGTTTGTTGACTACCTAACTCTTTATATTCTAGGAGATATAGTCATTTAAAATTGACCTTTCTATGAACTCATACGAAAACTTAGGAGATAGAAATTCTTTAGACTTGACTTGATGTAAAAGATCCTTTATTACCCTAGACCACATCTAATATGCTTTAAATATGTAGGAATTGACCCTGATATATATGTATACACAACTTAGAGGTTTGTGGTCACCTAACTTTTATAAAATCATACTAAATCAGTAAGGAATCTTTTAACTTAACTTCACACTAGAGGATTCTTGTGACCTTAAATCATCTCTAAATCTATTTCTATACTAAAGGATTGACTTTAAAAGATATGCTCAATTAAGAATCATTTGTTATAACCGTATGCACATATAATGGATAGCTCAATCTTAACTAAAACAAATTTAGGGTGTTATATTATGACCCTTTAGAAAAGTCACGACCCTTTAGAAAAGTCACGACCTTTTCATAAAAACCGCAACCCTTCATTTCTATTCGCACTTTTAAAAATTAAATAAGGTCTCGAGTAGAAGTCAAGGTTTAAATGAATGGGTAAAGGCTTATCTTGCACAATTACTGATGTATCATTAAGACGTTAGTATAAATTGTTTCATTATAACTTAAATGCTGTAATCTTGATGAATCATCAAGAGTTTTAATGGGATAATTTTGGTGGACATTATTTTGCCACACGTAACGACAAACTATAAGGGTGAACAAAACCAAGTCAAAAATCAAACTGAACTGCAAATCAAGTCAATTCGAAAAAAAAATCTAACTTGTTGTTTGGTTTGATTTGGTATTGAAGAAAAGACTATATTTGGGTTGTTTCAGTTTTAACTTTAAAAAATCAACCTGAGATCAAACCAACCTGATATCATGTGTGTGTATCTCTCTCTCTCTCTATATATATATATATTTATATATATGTGTGTGTGTGTATATATATATAAAAATACTTGGTGTTAGTCATAGTCATGTATGGCATAAAAATAGAACAAACCTAGTACTGTTACATCTAATATCTTGGGCTCATCCTAAGTAGCATCTGATGTATCACCACGGCATGATTTGGATAACTTGGTTACTCAGACATCACCAAGTGCCCAAACTTCCATCTTCAAGTCATCGAGCCTCTTCAATGATTGATAGATGTTGAAGATGACTTCTTCATCATTCAATTGTGTTAGAGCCCGTAGATTGGTGTTTTGGAATCATTCC
>DF361542.1:6072-21529 GCA_000787875.1 Solanum virginianum | reverse complement strand
TAAAGCTTGTAAATGGTTTAAGGATTGTTAAATGAGTAAAATAACCAAGAAAATTTGCTTGAATGATTGAGTTTTGATATTATGGAACATCTTTTTCAAATTGGGTTCTTGAAGGCAAATGTGATTTTGTTGTTTGAATTGTATATGTGTGGATTTAATTAGCTTAGAATGACTCTTGTGGGAGGGAAGGATCATTAGAAATGATTGATATGCATCCTTGATTGAGTTGGTCAAAATTGTGCCTTTAAAGTGAAAACGTTATAGCGTTTTGACGCTAGGAGTTTATGTTGAGCGTTAGAGTGTTGTGTTGTGGTTCTTGGGGTATATAGAAGTTCTTGAGTATGTCAAATATATACACAACTTGTAGGCTATCCAGTTTTACATATTTTGGTAAGAATGTAAAAATGTACATTATAGCGTTTTAAGGTTCTGGTTAACGCTAGGGAGATATAATTGCATTCTTGAAGCTTGTAAAGGTATTTGGACATGTTAAGTATGTATAAAGATTGGTGGCTGTCTAGATTTTCAGTTTTAAGTTAAAAATGGGAAATGTTGCACTTTGACGTTTTAATGTTTGGTTTGACGCTTGAATGATATAATTGGATTCTTGGATTATATAAATGTATTTGGATGTGTTATAGGGGTATGGAATAAGTGTGCAGTACCTGTTTTTAATTTGCTAAATAATGAAGTTCGTTAGCGTCTTATGGAGGTTTTGGAACTTAGAATGCTTTATTGGTGTTATGTAATTGTTGTTGTTGTTGTTATTGATCAAATACGGTCAAGTTGGAACCCCAAGATAGCCTATATTAAGGGATTATGTTTGGAAGTTGAAGTCCGTAATGAAAAGAAACTAATTATGGCATTATTATGATAATTGTAGACGTGGAGCGTCTGGAGGCGTGAGTTGGACTAACTTGTCACTGTAGCATAATTCCTCTCGAGTTACTGTAGCAAGCAACCAAAATTCGCATTTTTTGATTCCAAAATTTATGTGGCTCCTACGAACTCAAACTTTACTAGTTGGAGAAAGTATGTGTTATTTTGGAAAGGATTTAACACAAATAGCTCCTTCTCTTGGTAACCCAAACTTACACCTTCTTTATTCTATTCCTATCCATCCTTATAAACAGTTATTGATGTTTAATACTCTTGTGATTTAGGGAAATGATAAATGAAAGTAAGTTTGAAGGAGTTTGACTAGTTTGATGGGTTTGATTGTATTTCTAATATTATGTTTTTAGTGGTCAAATGAGTATATGTACTAGGCTTGGGATTTTGGATAAGTGGTTAACTATGGAAGATGGATGAGTTAGTTGTCAAAGTTGTAAATGACAAAAGAGTTGAAAAGTAAGCATTATGGCATGTATGACATTATGGTATATTCGATATTATGTCATGTTTGGCATCATGATATGTTTGGCAATATATTATGTTGGAGCGTTATGTTATGTTGGTATCGTGTTATGTGTGGCATCACGTTATGTTTGACATTGTGCTATGATTAATCGGTTAAATATGATGGACTATAATACGTAAGCGCTGGGCCACAGTTCGTCTCAGCTCACCTATCCTAGTGTCCACATTATGCCAGGCGCGACTCGATAATCCAAGTGATCCAGTTCATACTCTGAGTGGGCGCGACTCGATAATTCGAGCGGTCCAAAATACATTCCTGGTGGGCACGACTCAATAATCTGAGCGGTCCAAAATACATTCCTGGTGGGCACAACTCATAATCCGAGCAGTCCAAAATACATTCTTGGTAGGCGCAACTCGATAATTCGAGCGGTCCAAAATACATTACTGGTGGGCATGACTCGATAATCCGAGCGGTCCAAAATACATTCCTGGTGGGCGCAACTCGATAATTCCAGCGGTCTAAAATACATTCTTGGTGGGCGCAACTTGATCATCCGAGCGGTCCAAGAAACATGTTCGGCGGGCGTGACTCGATAATCTGAGCGGTCCAACTTTCGCACGATATGCATTTAACCTATACTTGAACTTGTTTGCTATATGCCGTTTGTTCTGATAATTAAGTATTTTGAGATTCCAAGTATGCATTCTGTTATTATACATTTTGCCTTGGTTTGTTAATTTGAGCAACAAAAGTACTATTTTGATATTCAAACTTATCTTATGTTTGATATTTTGGATGATGGTTCACTTGTCTATTTTATGATGTTTGATATCTTGGGTATGTGATGTTTAATATTTTGGATATATAAAGGTTCAACTGCTCTATAGTTGGCATGTGGGAAAGATAAATGTTATAATTTAAATTTTAACCTTGAACGGAGACCCTGAGATAATGTGGAGGTATGTTTACTCTCTGTATTTTCATTTTGATTATCCCGCAGTTATATGTGTCAAGGAATAAGTAAGTCAGTGTTTCTGAGATATACATTTATATTGTACATTGGTCTCATTTGCTATACACCTTATGTCTTGGCAAGTAAGCACCTCGAGATTTTGGCTAAATACTTCGTATTGACCCCCTTTCTTTGGGGGCTGCATTTCATGCCCGCAGGTATAGATGCACAGGGTCGCAGGCCACCAGCTTAGGACACCTATTTGTAGTTTGAAGAGCTCCTTTTCTCCGGAGCCACTTTTGGTACACACGCAAATTTATTACTTTGTACTATGTTCACTCGAGGGTACGACGGGGGCCCTGTCCCGTCATATGAGTCAAATTATTCGTATTAGAGGTCTGTGGACATACTGTGAGTTTGGGTCATATTAGAAAGTCTGTATATTATGTATATGTGAGACTTATGGTTAGTCTGGATACTATGTACCTATGCTGTGTTTGTTGGGCGGTTTAACCGCAGTAGTGACCTTGTCGGCCTACGTATATATGTATGTCTATTTGTATGTCTATGTTGTCCACTGGGGATCTTCTGTTTGCAGGTGGTTTGTCAATAAAATAGAAGAAACTCTGCCGGAATTTTCATAAATAAATAGTGACTAAAATCGGAGTCTGGTTTAGTAATGTTGTTTGGGTGCCCCAATCGGGTACTAGTCACGGCCCATAGGTTGGGTCGTGACAAATTGAAACTTGTGTTGTCCTGATTCTATATCCACTAGTTCCCGCCTAGTGGCTAGGAAGGGCCTTCCCAAGATGATTAGGACTTCAAAGTCAACTTTCACAATCAAGGACCATAAAGTCTATAGGGAATATGAATTTTTCCACTTTAATAAGGATGTCATATAATATCCCCACAGGCTTTTTCACCATTCGGTCAACCATTAACAATTGCATGTTCATAGGAGTAGGGACTCCTAAGCCTAGCTTCTTGAACACCACAAAGGGCATTAGATTGATGTTGGCGCCTAGATAATAATGCCCTTGCGAACTCAACATCTCCAATAGTTCATGGTATGATGAATGCTCTAAGATCTTCTAACATCTGCACCAAGGACCTTGTTGCTATCGCACTGCAATGCTGAAGCTCTTTGGAGAGCTCCTGGCTCATAGTCCATTTCTCTGTGAACAAGTCTTTCATGAACTTTGGATACCCAGGCATCTTCTTTAATTTCTTAATGAGAGGGTTGTTGATGGAGAGTTGCTTCAGTATGGAGATGAAGTGCTGGAATTTCCCTTCCACCTCCTTCTTTTTGAATATCTAAAGGAAATGAGGGGGGAGTATAGGAACAGACTTCGACTTTTATGTCATCACTGCTACATCACTCACCCTATACTTGGCATAAACATCTCCAGTCTCTGCATCCGTGAACTTAACCATCTCCTTACAAACATCATCATCAACTAGCATCAGAGGCTCAATGGTCTATTTCTCATCACGTGAAGTCACTGCCACGCACTGGCTTTCATTTTTTGGGTTCTGAATTATGTTGCTGGGCAATGTACCTTTCTGATGTCGGTTTAACTGAGTTGACATATGCTCAAACTATTGCTCCATCTACTTGATAGCAATAAAATAAGACTCAATTTTCTGATTAATACTGGAGATGTCAAATTTCATCTCCTTCAAGGTCTCATCTTGAGCGTCAGCCCTCTTCAATAGTCGATCGAACATCTCCTCAATTGGAGAGCTAATAGTATTGGAGTATCGATTATATGGTTGCACATACGGACCATTTCTATAACCATCTTTGTGTCTCCAATCAACATCTCTATCCTGGCACCTGTCCTTGTCATAGTAGCCTCCTCGATTGTTGTCTATGAAAGTGTCATCCCTATTAAAATTCTGACCTTTGTTTCTTTGACCTTAGCCTAACAATCCTGATTGGAACCTTGGGTGTTGGTCAGGAAACCCTCCATTTGATGACGAAACAAGTGCCCTTCTCGTAGTAAGGCTCCTCGTACATGGGTGCTCGTGAATGCAGATCAGCTATTGTATTCACACGTTCTTGGTTCTACTTCATCAATAACTGCATATTGGTACTAATGCAAGCAACCTTTTGCATCCTATCCTCATTTATCTTTGCTTAGGCCAAATTAGTTCTGACTGAGAATGAGCTCTTCGTTGTTGACTTTTCTCTCGTCCACCATGTAAAATTTGTCTTGACCACTTTTTCCAACCTTTCAGCAATCATCGGAAATGGATGATCTAAAAATGATTCTCCCATAATAGTATTAGTAATAGCTTGGCTATTTTCATCCAGGACTCGATAAAAGATCTCTACTAAGGCGTTATCCATGATCTTGTCTTCTGGGACACTCCTCAAGAACTCTGTGAACCTCTCCTACATAAGATTGAATCACCAGGAAAATGCTCAAAGTTATTGATCTGGTCCTTCAACTTCAGCTTCTTTGACCTCAGAAAGAACTTCTTTAAAAAGGCCTTTTGTAATTCTGCCAGCTGGTGATTGAATGCTATGGCAGCTCGGATAACCATACTTGTATTGCCTGTTAGAGACAATGGGAAGAAATAGATCCCAACAACATTCGTAGATAAATTTTGACTTCCCATCATGCTCTTGTAGATGAAGATGATGTTGTGTAGATGGTTATGTGGATCCTCTGATAGTAGGCTCGTGAACAACCTGCAATTTTGCAGCATTTGAAGTAACCCACTCGAAACAACAAACTTTGTGTCATCTAGTAATGGAGGTAACAATAGCTCCATTGACATCCATCGCCATAAGATAAAGCTGATATTTATTCCATGTGTGAGCTGCAGCTTCACAACACATCAGTTTTGCCAAAAGCTGTTATAGAGGGAAATTTATGAAAAATCATATTTTATAACACAAATTTCTCATCAATTGACTGTAGTAAAAGCTGTTGTTTCTAGTTGTACTCTATCTAAATGAATCAATAAAAAAGTATATAATAAGATAAATTAGTACACTTGAAGGGTAACCTTGGCGTAACTGGTAAAATTATTTCTATGTGATAAGACAAATAGTCTTTTAAAAATGAAGACAAGGTAAAGTTTCACAATGAACCATGTGGTCAGGCCCTTCTTCATACCCTATACATAGTAGAAGCTTAATGCGTAGGGTTGTCCTTTTTAATTAGTTGGTTCAACAAATAAATTTGATGAAGCAATCAAATATCCTAAGTTCGAATTTAAACACATGCCATTATACTGAACACTTTTTTCTTAGGCCCACAAAAAAGGGTCACTTTTCTACAAGGCATTTTAGATGAATAAAAAGTAAGAAATCTCTAGAGTTGATTATTAGCATCGTCAATACATAGAAAACGAACTCATAATATTAATTCATGACATATCATCATCTTCAACTATCAAGAAGATTGGCAGAGAAAGTAAAGCAATTACAAGTCCCATAAGCTAATAATATTGCTAGTACTTTGGCAGAAATCAAAATCTCAAAGGTCATAACTACTACCTTAGTTCATACTAAAAGGGCACCAAACTGAAAAAATGAAAAATGACATCTTTTAATCCAAAACCTGATAAAAGTGACAAGTTTGATGACTAACTAAAAGAAAGGAAAGATGCCAAACTAGAAATGCAGTGTATTTTTGTCATAGTTTATCTTTGGATGCAGTGTGCCCACCAAGGCAATGGACAAAAAATAAGGCTTGAGAATTAGTTGGTTGAAATGAGATTTCATGAGAACTTATTATCTCATGCATTCAAAGTAATCTTTCTGCAAATAGGACAAGAATTCTTGATCTTCAGCCACTTCCTAATACATTTATAATAGAATTCATGTCCACAATCAATTTTTCCTAGTTCTTCCTTATCGTCATAAGTGCCCTGTACACACCGAAACAAGAAAGCATATAATTGAACAAGGTTGTAAACAAGATTAAAAGTGGAGGGAAGTTTCATGCTCCTTACCAAGCATATGCAACAAGAGTCACTGTAAATTTTCATCTTGGTTGATTGATACTTGCTTTGCTTCAGAAGTTGAGAAATAACATTCTTCTTTAATCCAGTTCCTATGCCACCTATATGCTCTTGAAGTGATAACAAAGCCTAAAACATAAACCACCCATTATTTGACAAAACATTGGATTGGTTACTCTATCATATCACATGTTCATAAAAATGGGCTAGGACTTGGCCCTCTAAAAGAGTTATTTCTAGATATCTTTTGTCTAAGCCTGTCACTAGAGGCTACAATTCAAGGCTGGAACTTTTCTTTTATAAAACTATTGAATGATTGGGAAATCCAGAATGAAGATTCCATTATATGGAAAAGGGGTTCACACGAAAGTGATCATTATATTTCCCATTGAAAGTGATGCATTTTGCTTGGTTGGTGAATAGAACAACATGTCTAACTCATGAATGTCTCTAAAGGAGTTTTTTAAAAACTTACATATAAGGCATATAAAATATAGATAAAACAATCCAAGTTACATTTTTTCCAGCCCCCGATAGCACAAAAGGAATAGATAATTGATCTAGTCATTCTCATAAGAATCAGAGAATGTACAATCAGTACTTCTATGGCTTGGCTTGAGGACTTAACACATTAAAGCATTCATACTCAATGAAACCAAACAAGTATTTCTAACTTCAAAAGGTACAATATTCTAGATAGAATGGAAGATTGATCTTTTACAAATATACATATATATAAAAATTCATTGGAAGGGAATAAGAAAATGAGAAAAGAATATAGTGATTGTAAATCCACTTTGAGAATCACTGCACAAGTCTGTGGATGCAAGTATAAGTAGCTAAACATCATATATTACCATTCTGATCACCAAATCTTTGGTATGTATGAACTACACCAGAGCAATATATTTATCAGACCTACATATAATGGGAAATGCAAATCAATTTCTAATAAAATTATTCCTGGTCAAGGGCATAGTTCTACTTGCAACCGTTATCCCTTTTCTAATAGATATATAAGGCAGAGGCTGACCTTTCACTCAGACTTACAAAGACATACAATCCTATGTCTTTTTTACCTGAATAATGTTTATTGAATAGATTTTCCCAAATATCCCTACGCAGAGCTAGTTCAAATTTAAGAGTATCAGGCAATAGCTAGGAGAACTCATACATATTATGCCTAACACTAGAAGGAGGATGAGCCTGGATACAATTATTGAATATCCCTGGAGCAAGTTCTGGAGCACCTAAGATGTAAAAACTTCCCTTCAAATAGAAAAAAGAAGAGAAAGATAAAAAGTGATACGAAAACAAACCGATGTTAGTAATTACCCTATGTTAGAAATTAATATGCATTCATGAAGGGTACTTACTTCCATGATGCAACTAATTGAAGATAATACGTGCTGGGCTATTATAAAGATGAACCAGTAGATGGTGGTGTTAAGCATGTGATATTAGCCAGGGGGTACCGTTTTTATAACATGGACTAAAAAATGATCATTTTAAGAGATCCATGTTAAAGGCTTCTGGAAAGATTTGTCAAAGTAATATGCAACCAAAGAAACATAGTAAGTTTCCTGATCTATACATCCTTCCAATCGATGTAGCCTATTTCTAGGTCCAGGTGGTTCTACCATTCTAGAGCTTAGGAGTCCTGATGCTGTGAATGAGAGTTGAAGGATGAATTCATCTAGGTCACACCCTTATGATCCCGCTCTAGCTGCTTCATGGATGTAAGAATCCTTTATGAATGCACATTAATTACTAACATAGGTTTATTTCCATATAATTACTAATCTTTCTCTTCTCCCTTACTTTATAGGGGAAGCTTTTGCATCTTAGGTGCTCCAGAACTTTCTCCAAGGATATTCAATAATTGTATCTATGCTCATCCTCCTTCCAGAGATGGGCATAATGTGTATGAGTTCTCCCATCTATTGTCTGATACTTTTATATTTGAACTAGTTTTGCATGGGCATAGCTGGGCAAATCTATTGAACAATCATTGTCTGGGTAAATAAGACATAGGAATGTATTTATTTGCAAGTGGGAGTGAAAGGTTATCTTCTGCCATATATATCTATCGTAAAAGGGATAAGGGATGCAATAGAAGCGTGACCTTGATCAGGAATGATTTTATTAGAAATTGATTTGAATTTCCTATATATGTAGGTCTGATAGATGTATTGCTCTGGTGGAGTTCATTCATACCAAAGATATAGTGATGAGAATGGTTATATATGATGTTGAGCTGCTTATACTTGCATCCACAGACCTTTGCAATGATTTTCAAAATACATTTACAATCACTATATTCTTTTCTCATTTTCTTATTCCCTTTCAATGAATATTTATTAAGGGTAGCAAAATTAAGCCCAACCCGACCCAACTTATTGAAGTTGGGGGGTTAGTAACCCCCTCAATTATCAGCTTAACCCATTTAAAAATTGGGTTGATATGCAACCCGAATTAATTCGAGAGAGATCTTGTTAAAATATTTTCAAAACACTTTTTTTCAATTTGATATGTTTTATATAGCCATAATAAAGAAATATATAATTTAATTAGGTACTAAAATATTGAAAAAGAATAAATAAATACGTAAAACTTACTAAAAATTGGGTCGGACTGGGTCTTCACCCTCTTTATAACTTGTTACTCAACCCATTTTGACCCAACTCATTTTGACCTAAGCAAATTTGGGTTCGGTTGGGCCTTGACTCATTATAACCCATTCACGTTGACCCAATCCACCCAATTGTCACCCCTAATATTTATGTATATGTATATCCATAGAAGATCAATCTTCCTATCTATCTAGAATATTGTGCCTTTTTAAGTTGTAAATATTTATTTGGTTTCATTGAGTACAAATGCTTTAATATGTTTAGTCATCAGGCCAAGCTGTAGAAGTACTTATTGTACATTCTCTGATTCTTATGAGAAAGAGTGGATAAATTATCTTTTCCTTTTATGCAATCGGGGGAAAAATGTAACTTGGATTGTTTTATCTATAGTTCATATGCCTTGTATGTAAGTTTTTTTCTTAAAAATAATATCCTTTATAGACTTTCATGAGTCATACATGTTGTTCTATTCACCAACAAAGAAAAATGCATCACTTTCAATGGGAAATATACTGATCACTTTCGTGTGAACCCCTTTACATATAATAGAATCATTGTTCTGGATTGTACCACTGAAGCTCTGCCGGTTCTTTATTAGCTCAATAGCTCTAGTGATTAGCTCTAGCGATTATATGCCATAGCACATTTTCATGACAAAAGTAGGTTTTTTTATTCCCGACAGAAAATCCCACATATGCACATTTGTAGTTGGGTTTGTGCCTTATTGTCCCAGTTGTTCATACTTTGTAGCCACCATCTCCTTCCACAGAGTTTGACAACAAAATGTGTCCATTACTACTGAGAGTTTAAAGTCACAGGAAGATGACCATGACTATGCTCAACAATAGTTTTCTAAAAGAAAAGTTCCAACCTTGAATTGTAGCCTCTAGTGACAGGCTTAGACAAAATATATCTAGAAACAACTCATTTAGAAGGAGAAGTCCTAGCCCATTTTCATGAACATGTGATATGATAGACTAACCAATCAAATGTTTTGTCAAATAATAGGTGGTTTGTATTTAAGCTTTGCTATCACTCCAAAAGCTTATAGGTGGCGGAGGAACTAGATTAAAGAAGAATGTTATTTCTCAACTTATGAAGCAAAGCAAGTATGAATTAACCAAGATGAAAATTTGCAGTGACTCTTGTTGCATATGGTCGGTAAGGAGCATTAAACTTCCCTCCATTTTTATTTTTTTTTTTGCAACCTTGTTCAATTATATGCTTTCCTATTTGAGTGTATACATAACACTTATGACGATAAGGAAGAACTAGGAAAAATTGATTGTGGACATGAATTCCATTATCAATGTATTAGGAAGTGGTTGAAGATCAAGAATTCGTGTCCTATTTGAAGAAAGATTACTTTGAATCTATGAGATAGTAATTTCTCATGAATTCTCATTTCAACCAACCAATTCTCAAGCCTTATTTTCTGTCCATTGGCTTGGTGGACACACTACATTCTTCTGTGTCTTGTTGATTGATGGAGTACAAGATGATAGAGTAGAATTATCTAAATGATAAACTATGATGAAATTACACTGCATTTCAAGTTTGTCAAACTTTCAGTATGAACTAAGGTAGTAGTTGTGACCTTTGAGATTTTGATTTCTACCAAAGTACTAGCAATATTATTAGCTTATGGGACTTGCAATTGCTTTAGTTTCTCTGCCAATCTTCTTGATTGTTGAAGATGACAATGTGTCACAAATCAATATTATGAATTCGTTTTCTATGCATTGATGATGCTAATAATCAACTCTAGAGATTTATTACTCTTTATTCATCTAAAATGTCTTGTAGAAAATTAACCCCTTTTTTGTGGGCCTAACCAAGAAGTATTCGGTATAATGGCATGTGTTCATATTCGAACTTAAGATATTGATTGCTTTATCAAATTTATTTATTGAACCAACTAATTAATAGGGACAACCCTATCCAATAAGCTTATGCTATGTATGGGGCTCGAAGAAGGGCCTGACCATAAGGGACATTGTGCAACTTTACCTTGTGTTTTTATGTAAAAGACTATTTACACAGCCCGAACCCATGAACTTCTAATCACATAGAAACAACTTTACCAATTACACCAAGACTCCCCTTTAGTTGTACCAACTTGTCTTAGTATATACTTTTGTTTTAGTGATTAGTTTAGAGAGATTGCTACTAGAAACAAAAGCTTTTACTATTGTGCATAGGTGAGAAATTTGTGTTATAAAAAATTATTTTTCACAAATTTCGCTCCATAACAGCTTTTGCCAAAACTGATGTGCTATCAAAATACAACAGTGTTGATGCTTACATTTTGGAATTTTATATGAGTCGTGGATTAGGTTTCATATCTTGAGGATCCGAATTGGATGAGTTTCTGGAAAGTTGTCAGATGAAACCCTATATGGGCTGTAAGTCTGAATATGGCCCGTAGAAAGGTGTCATAGAAGTGATAGTCAGTTTTGAAGAATGAAGGCTACGAAGCCCAGGTATGGACCATAGAACTTTGTACGGCCTGTAACCCTAATCGTAATGCCTGCCGAATCCAATTTTCCTACTTTGCTCTGGACTTATATTCTAGTTATTAGAAATAGGTTTTTTAATCCATTTTTAAAGAGAGAAGGACAAAGGGACACATGACAAACTTGTGAAACAATTTTATGATTTTTAGCCTATGTTGAGTGAAAATATTTTCACTTGGAATTACCTTGCGATTCTTACAAAGGCTTTTATCACCCTTCTGGAGGAATAAGTAATCTATTTGGGTCTTAGATACCATACTATGAAAGATAACAAAGAGATTTTCTCTTTTCTAGAAACATGAGTTAGCAATAACCAACTCAATTTCTTTAGCAAAGTCCAAGAGAGACATCTTTCCTCCATTCCTCTCCCCAAAACCAAAGTCTCCATGGACATCATCAAAACCACTAGAAGTAGCACCAATATGCCCATTAAAATCTCCCCCAATAAAGATTTTTTGTGTATGATATACCTCTCACAACCTCATCTAAATCTTCTCAAAAGAGTTTTTTGACTTCCTCATCCAGGCCCACTTTGGGTGCATAAGCACTAACTATATTCACAATATAACTAGCGACCACAAGTTTAATAGACATCATCATTTCATTTATCCTCCTAACCTCAATCATATACTCCCTAAGGTCCTCATCTAGTAGGATACCTACTCTTTTTCTATCATTAGTGCCACTCGAGTACCATAATTTAAACCTGTCCCACGTCTCGAGCTTTGGCACCTACCCATCTGGTCACTTGAACACATGCTATACTAATTTGTCTCCTCTTAGGACTCATCACTAGATCCATAGACTTCCCTGTAAGTGATCCTATCTTTCACGTCCCTACTCTCAACCTCAGTAAGCCCGTTCCCTTCTTACCACTACAACTCTTTGCTCCCGACTCCAACAAATGACATAATTCTAATCAACCATCAAACCCCAATGTTACTAAACTATACTAAGAACTACTAATACAACAAACTATAAAGGATAAAGAATAAACAATCTCATAAAGACAACAACCCAACAATACAAAATGATAAATCTAAACTGTAGTTTATAATAATCAACTAATCAATCCTATGATCCTATAAAATACAAAAAACAAGACAAAAATAATAATCCTATAAAATACTTGCAACAACCCTTAACACCAAGATGCAAAGAGTATGAAAAACAACCACAATATGTAAGTAGCAAAAAATATAACAAGAGATAAGATATATTAAAAAATATGTAACAAGCAAGAAGTAAGAAATATTGTAAGAAATATGTAATAGGCAAGAAATATTGTAAGAAAGAGAATTATTGTAAGATAGTATGTAACAAGCAAGACATATCGCAGAAAATATGTAATAGGCAAAAAATATGTAAAAATTTAATAAGGTAATAAGAAATGGCAAAAAAATTGAATAGGAAGGAATTAAGAAATATATATATAAACTGAGGAAAATGGAAGATATCACCTGAATAATGTTTGTGTCGTGAAAGAATCTGACTTGAAATTGAAACTGGAGGTCGCCGAAAAACTTTGAAGATCATCAAAAAATACAAATAAAATCAACAGTTGAAATCCTAACCAGGAGAAGATGGAGAGATTAGAGAAACCACAAAAGAGAAGAGACTAGTAGTCCGATGAGCTGGAGAGAAGGAGAGAAAGCTGATGGAGATGAAGAAATATTTACTATGCAATGAAAATGAATGATCGAAGGATTGATGCTTAATATTAAGTAATATAATTGATTGCTACTATTTCATTGTCAAAATTAGATTTCAAATGGAGAAATCTACTGCTCTGTGTAACACCTAACTCCAACCTCTCACACCTCCTAATAGGATCATCTGTACTTCTTCATCATACAAGACTAAACCATTGCAGTCTCACTTTGCTAATTTTGTCAACCATAGGGGCCACCTCTAACTTCTCCTGAATAATCTCATTCCTAATTTTATCACTTCTGGTATGTCCACACATCCATCTCAACATCCTTATCTCTGTGACTTGCATCTTCTGAACATGTGAATTTTTGATTGACGAAAACTCTAACCCATATAACAAAGATGGTCTAACCAACATTCAGTAAAACTTACCTTTAAGTTTAGGTGGTATCTTCTTATCACACAATACTCCAGAGGTAAACCTCTATTTCATCCATGTTGCCCCTATATGACGTGTAACATCATTGTCAATATCACCACTACTCTAGAGGATATACCAAAGAAATTTAAAGTTTTCTCTGTTGGGAATAGATAAGAGGCAAGCTTCACTTTAATCTCTGCTTCATCCTTCATGACATTGAATTTCCACTCCACGTATTCTGTTTTGGTTCTACTTAGTTTGAATCCTTTTGATTCCAAAGTATTCTCCAAACCTCCAATCTATCATTAATTTAGCTCAAGTTTTATCAATCCATACTATGTCATCTGCAAAAAGCATACACTATGGAACCTCCTCTTGAATAGATCATGTTAGCTCATCCATTAGTAAGGCAAAAAGAAAAGAGCTCAACACAGATCCTTGATGAAGTCCCATCTCATCAGAAAAATACTCTGAGTCTCCCCCCACCAGTCTTACCAGAGTTTTGGCTCCTTCACACATGTCTCTTATCACCCTAATATACACCATTGGAACACATTTCACCTCTAGACATCTCCATAGGATATCCCTCAAAACTTTGTCATTGGCTTTCTCGAGATCAATGAACACCATATGAAGGTCTTTTTTTCTTTCCCTATATTTCTCCACTAATCTCTGAACAAGATGAATTGCTTTAGTAGTTGACAGGTCTGGCATAAAGCCAAACTAATTCTCCAAAATAGACACTCCTTTTCCCACCTTCATTTCCACCACTCTCTCCCAGTCCTTCATATTGTGGCTTAACAACTTGATACCCCTGTAATTGTTATAATTTGGAATATCACTCTTGTTCTTATATAATGGAACCATTGTACTCCTCCTCCATTCATCGGGCATCTTAGCAGTCTTCATGATATCATTGAATAGCCTAGTAAACCACTCCATACCCTCCTTGACCATACTCTTCTAAAAAACCACTAAAATCTCATCAGATCTGTTTATGAAAGTAAGCTTTCCACCTTAGCATAATAGAAGTCTCACCCACCAACACCTCACCAGCCTCAGCCCTGATGTACTTCACTTAATACAAGTTGCAACCTTTCCTCTCTCTCTCATTTACGAGCATATATAATCTCTTTTTCGTGCCTTTATCACTTGGCACCACATACAAGCGCTCAAATATTATTATCATAGCACTCGTAATAGCCATCTTCGCTTCTATCTTCTCTATCTTGTAGATATCTTAAGTCTTCACTTTTAACCCTCCTCTCTACACTACAACCACTTCGCATAAGCAATCATTTTAGCTTTCGCTTTGCCTTAAATATCTTCATTCCACTATTTATAACCCTAGCATCCACCAAAGGTCCCTTTTCAAACCCCAAGTACATCGGTAGCTACTTTTCTAATGCAGCCAGTAAGAGTGTCTAATATGGTGTTCACATGTCCACTACTAATCCATGCCCTTAAACTACTCAACTTATCTTCCATTTTTCGAGAAAGGGCAGGAGTTAGGCCTCCCCATCTAATCCTCGGTTGGGCATAGATAACTTTCTTCTTGTTTTTCCCTCTTAATCTCCAAATCCATCACTAGAAGCCTATGTTTTGTGGAAATATTTTCACTTGAATAACCTTGCAATTCATACAAAGGCTCTTATCACCCTTTCGGAGGAGTAAATAATCAATCTAAATCTTAGCTACAGTACTACAAAAGGTAATCAAGTGGTTTTTTCTCTTTAGGAAATATGAGTTAGCAATAACCAACTCAAAAGCTTTGGAAAAATCCAAGAGAGACATCCCATCTCCATTCCTCTCCCCAAAAGCAAAGCCTCCATTTACATCGTTAAACCCACAAGAAGTTGCATCGATATGTCTATTAAATTCTTCTCTAATGAAGATTTTTTTGTATTCGGTATATCAAAAGAGCTTCTTAACTTCCTCATC
>DF361543.1:40275-50339 GCA_000787875.1 Solanum virginianum | reverse complement strand
TATCTTTTAATGAAGGGCAAAAAGTTCAATTAACATTATTAAGGACCTTCACACTTGTAATATAGTATAGATGATGAGATAAAATTAGCATGACACTACATAATATCATTACAAAATATTAGATAAAATAAGCTCATGAAATATTCCGAGATTATAATTGATGCACTAACCAAAAGATCCCCTAGTGTAATTCGACATATTATAATTAAAAAGAATAGTGTGTATGCAGTGTATATATATACACGCACACATACATACACACACCCAAAATAGAGAAGAAAAATAAAACAAGTGAAGGGACTAGAAATACAAGAACAAAGTATTTTGAAGAAAGAGAAAAAAAGGAAAGATATCTACAACAAAACAAAATTAAAGTATATAAAATAACAAATAACAAAAGAAATCAAAAAACAAGAAACTATAAGAGAAATACTATAACTATAAATACGAAAGGATAAATGAGATAATATTCAATTAGTTACTAACATTTTTATCGCAATTTGTATAGTTTATACTCGTACTTGTTGGAGTTAAGTGTTGGTGTGAATGAAAGTTGAGAGAAAAAATGAAAAAAAGTTGAAGCTAAGTTTATTTATTATATATTAAATGAAAATATTTTTTATTTCACGAGTATATAACATTTTGCTGATTAAATCATATTAAGTTCATTTGACTATAATATCTAAAGATCATTACATGTTGGAATCATTTTAATTTTACTTTTTCACGTCGTCTCCTTCGTAGAGGCAATTTTATTTTAATTTTGGACCAAGTATCTTCATATATTTTGAGAATAAAATAAAAACATAAAAAATATTATTTTTTATAAAAAAGTTACTAATATTTTATTCTCAACATTTACTGAGAACTTAGGGTTATATGGGTTATAATTTTGAAATGTTTCATGACTTTAAACCGTCTAAATTATTGAAAAATATATATATATTGGTTAAAAAAATTGTTGAATTAATTTGTTAATCGAACTTATCCAACAAACTAAACTAGTTACTTAAATATAGTTCCAGTTTAGATCTATAAATATAGAGTATTTGAATAACTAATTAATTGAGATAGTATTATTCAAAGATATTAAGTGTTTAACTTCACACAATAGTATTATTATTTATGAAAATAAGGATTAACTCTAGTTAATAGGATGTTAACCATTTATTGCAATATGTTACCTTGAATGCTATTGTAAAAAAAATTATTTATTAATATCAAGATTTGAGTTATTTAATTCAAAGTTCTAAAATATTCTTGATAAAAAGTAGATAATTTTTTTTTCTTTCTTTTAATTTAAACTTGTATGTTTTTAAATGATATTTAATATTGTTTTAAGTGTAATTAAATCATAAATTCATTATGAAATTTTTTTGGAGGTCGCCCATGTGTATATGACATGTATATATATACTAGTTACGAAATCTCGTGCTATGCACGGGCCAATAGTTATTGACAAATTTATATTTTAATGATATAACTAAATGCTATTAAATTTTCTTATCAAGTATAAAATTAATATAATAGTACTTACTTTTGGACACAAATATAATTATGAAAAGATATTAAAATAGTTATTTAATTTTGCTTGTCCATTTTAAAGAGAAATTTTTTTATCCTAATTTTAGTATTTACATAACTTAAAATAATTGATCGGAATAATATAGTGAAATCGTTGTCGAAGTAACTGGGAAATTTTTTTTGTTAGTGGTAGTACTACAAAATCGTAGTTAAAGCAAGTAGTTGTCTTAAAAAAAATTAAACTAAAAAGTCCACAAAATATTTTTGTGTGGCCAGTATAATGTACAAGAGGAAGTAGGCACCTCAGACGGGCACGTCAATGGAGAGCTGTTTGCCAAGTTATTTAATTTTATTTGCTTAGTTTAAAGAGAAGTTTATTTTATCCTAATTTTAGTATTTACCTAACTTAAAATAATTGATTGAGATGATATAGCGAAATCATAATTGAAGTCGCTAGGCAAATTATTTATTATTAGTAATATTGTAAAATCACAGTTAAAGTAAATAATTGTTATAAAAAGATTAAATAAAAAAATACATAAAATATTTTTATGAACCCTGCATGATGTATAAAAAAAAGCAGACAGCTTACGCAAGCACATCAACAAAGAAACTGCCCAAACTCTCTCTTATATTACTTATAATATAAGAGAATAAAGTTTTCTTGATGTGGGATGATCAAGTATTAATTGTCAAACCACTTAAGATCATTGTTGGTCAAGAGGCAAACTAATTAATGTTTTTTCAACTCCCATATTGGTTACTTATTGAGAATTTAAATTAAATGTTTTGTGTATATCAGTTAAAAGAATAACACTATGAAATAAAGAGTCTTTTAACAATTAATAAACAATATATTTATAAATAAAAAAATTATTTTTTTTATGAAATTTATAGTCTTTGAACACAAATTAATAAACAACACCATTTATTAAAAAAAACTGAATTTTTTTATTTAAAAATATTTTGAATAGTCGATTGATACTAGAAAAAAAAATGCAACCGATTTACTTGATTTTGTATAGAGAAAGAGAGTAGCCGTTGATTTTATGTAGGAAAAAAAAGGGAGAGTAGCCATGACTTTTTCTTTAAAAAAAAATTGAGGATAGGGGAAGGGTGAATGAGGAGAGGGATTACAATATGAGAATCGAACCCTCACCAATAGGGTGGAAGTTCAATTAGTCAATCAACTGAGCTAGTAATTTTAAAATTTTTTCATAAATAAATTATTTCTTTTGTTTTAATTTATGTGATATTTTTTAAATTTTAAAATTCAATCAAGTTTATTCTTTTACAATAAATTTTTCATATATTTTGATTTGTCAATTATTTTGACTTATAATATTTATTTATATAATTATAAAAATATAAGTTTCACCTCAAAAAAATTGAAAATTTAATGTGCAAAATCTTAATTAAATTTAAAGCATTTGGCCTTGGAAAAATATTGCTATATGAGATGGAGTCTTGACCAGTCAAGAACGCATATGTTTAGAAGATGTAAGTTGCAGAAATGAGAATGTAGAGATGGATGTGCCGACATACAAAGAGTGATAAAATTACGAATGAGATCATTCGGGGGAAGTTAGGGTGGCCTTTGTGATGGACATGATAAGAGAAGCAAGACTGCAATGGTTTGGGCATGTGCAGAGGAGGAGTATAGACGCTCCTATTAGGAGGTGCAAGAGGCTGAATTTAGGGGTAACGCCGAGGGGTAGAGGTAGACCGAAAAAATATTGGAGAAAAGTAATTAGACAGAATATGACACAATTTCATATCACTGAGGACATGACCTTATATAGAAAAGACTGGAGATTGCGTATTACGGTAGAAGATTAGTAGGATAGTGCGTGTAGCATGATGTCCTGCTTGTGAAATAGTAGAATTAGTCGTGTCTTTACTACATTTTTTCATATATAGTATTTTCTTCTTTTGGGGCTGAAATATTTTAGTTGAAAGTATTCCAGAAACAACCTTTTCTATTTATGAGTAGTAGTAAAATCTGTGTACATTTTATTCTTTTCAGACTCCACTTGTGAATTTTACTCAGGGTATTGTCGTTGTTGTTGACCATCGAAAAATAAAAATATCACATAAATTAAAATGAAGGAGGTTATGTTTTAAAAAAAATCATAATGGTTTTACAATTCATTTCTAGATATGAAGATATTCTTTTTTTAAAATAAAAAAAAATAAAAGAAATAAGTCCTACTATAGATCATTGAGGTACAAATGAGCCGTGAAAACGTCGGCGCATCTGGGCTAAATTCCCAAACGCGTCATAAGTTATTGAAAAACCAGAGAGTCTCATCTCCATTCACACTCATTCATCTGCTATTGGTCTCTCTAGGTAAGCAGAAAGTAACAATTATACTCAAAAACATTTAGAAAAAAAATATACTAACTTTACTGTCTCTCTGCTTTACTGCCGAGAAAGAATACGACCAATGGCGTTGAATCAAACCGGAAGATCATCACCATGTAGTCCTAGGGTGTTGAAATCAGTACTGGCTCTAATGGCAATTAGCTTAGCAGCATATATTTTGGGTCCACCTTTGTATTGGCACTTGATGGAAGGTTTAGCTGCTGTTAGTCGCTCTTCTTCTGTTACTACTTGCCCTCCTTGTAATTGTGACTGCAATTCCGAACCCTTCTTTGTTATTCCTACAGGTATACATTTCTTCTTCGTCGTCGTCGCCCGATCTGCTGTAATATGTGCCATTAACTGTCAAGAATGTTCACATTTAACATTTTTATGTTCGTGTGTTGCGCTTTTTGTGAATCTGGTTAAGGACCCATTAGGGGATATTGTTGTTTAAAGACCCCTTTTTGTTAAATTTGCTCGCTTGGTTAAAGACCCATTTGTGAATCTGGTCATTTAATTGAAAGATCTCAATGATTCATACTTTTGTTGGTGCTGCTTTTGGATCTGCTTTCTAAATGAAGCAGAATCTGATTGATTGTCATAGTCTTGTTTTCTGTATTCTGATGCTGCATATATTGTATCAAAATCCTGCTAAAATGACACGGTGATTTAAATTTTTTGTTTTTTTTTACTTCTGATCTCAGGCCAAAATTGGGAAGTTCATACTGTTTGGAGTTCAATTGTTGCAGTTTATTAGTTGTTGTTACTCTTGTTAATCATCGTCTGTCCTTTTTTATATTTCGGGCAATATTTCCATCCCTTGGTTCATCAATGTATTGACCTAAATATTCCCCAATCATCCTGGTTGTTGTTATATGTAGTTTGGATTATTTGGAAGAAGGGCGGGTGCCAGGATGTATGGGTTAGAAAATTTGCTGTTAACGTTGAAGAATGTCTAAACATAGTATTTAGATTTCCTCTTATGACTA
Organism: Solanum virginianum; assembly: GCA_000787875.1. Lineage (NCBI taxonomy): Eukaryota > Viridiplantae > Streptophyta > Magnoliopsida > Solanales > Solanaceae > Solanum > Solanum virginianum. Next base: position 45,461 of record DF361543.1, on the reverse strand, counting down.
CTGTTATCTTGAAGTCGGGGCTAATATGGTTAATTAGTTTGGCTCCTTCACACATTTCTTGCAAGCTTGAGATATATATTAAAATCCTTCTGGTTTTCCTTTTCCTAATCTATTAAGCCTTGAACAATTCGGAAATCACCTATCTTAAAACTCTGAATATTTGATGATAGCTTTTGGGTCTTTGTCCTGTGAATGGGCCATAGATGGAGCCATGGGAGGTTTCTCCTGCTTCCTTGCTCTGCTTGTACTGTGGAATTGTCATTTCCTATGATCTGAACACCATGTCTATTTGTAAGGCTTGTTTAGGGTATCTGGTTACGTGAAGATATTGGTTTGTCAAGAATTGCTTCCATTGACCTCTTATTTTTGTATGTCTTGCAGGTTTGAGCAATGCTTCTTTCACAGGTTAGTATCATGAGACTTTAGGCAATTCTTTAGTTTTCTTTGATTAACAACAACAACAACATACCCACTGGAATCCCACAAGTGGGCTTTTCTTTGATTAAGGTATTGTTTATTTCGTGATCTGGTGGAAGATTTCATCGAGTCATCATTTTTTCCTCTTAGCTGTTTTCTGATGCCTTACCTTTCTCAACAGTGTGATCATCAATACTTAGAATTCTACTTTTTCATGAATTTATTATCATAGGAATTATGTTTGGGTAGTATTTCAGCTTGCGGGTTATTTGACCATTCTAGGCTGGTATTGTCAAATGCTCCCCTCCCTCTTCAGTCATGTCAACTCATGAGATTTTCCTTTAGACTCCAGAAATACCTTAATGTAAATAGATCTCCTGATGAAACATTAGAAAGGCCTTCTGATTTGGTTTTTTTTTTTTTTTTTTTTTTTTTTAAATAAGGAAAAAATAAATAAAAAATGAACCCTTATTTTCTCTTGAATAGCCTGCTTATGTACCGATTGAACTGTTATATTTTCTTGAATAACCTGCTTTCTTGTTGTGACTGTCAGAATGATACCTTGATTAGAAGATATTACGTGACACGTGAAAATATTAGCTTTGACAAATTAACTAACGTGGGGTGATATAGGCCTTGGTTTTTACTTGTGTGACACCTGCTTTCATCATAGATGTTGTTTTGTACTTTTGATGGGTCCCCTGATCGCCACAACTGCATTTAACATGAAAAAGGCAGTAGCTTGATATAAAAGCTACAACTTGCCATAACTTAATGGATCAAAAAATTTAGAAAAGTATTCCTCCAAATTCTCTGAGTATTTCTACCGCTGGCCTGATAACAACTTCGAAGAATTTCTGGACACGCCTTCCTCCTCCCCCCTCTCTATCTTTTCTCAGTTTATCTGGTCCTTCCCTCAATATGAATTTATTTTGGCTACTGAAAACGACGGTACCATACTTTTCTGCAGTAGGTTACCAACTCTTTTTGTTCCTTGAAGCAAAAGGATTACAACATAATTGCGATTAATTTCATTATGAAAATCATCTGAGGAGACGTATTTGCACCCAGTGGGTTTCGGTCTCAAGATCGAAACCCACTGGGTGCAAACAATTTCTGAGGACCATCGAATTGGGTAAAACCTGAATTAACCATGGTGCACTTGCGGGAAAGTCCTTGCCGAGGGCCTGTGCACTCCCGGGATTAGTCGGGGCTGTAAGAGACTCGGACACCTGGTGCAAATTAAAAAAAAATAAAAGTGTATTGTTATAAATCTTAGATTTTTAGCTTGAAATCTGTAAATGAACAAGAAAGAAAGAGTTCTTATGAGTTGATGTCAGTTACATCTAATGTGTTTTGGTAGAGCATATCACATGTAGGTTAGAAAGTACTGTTATTGTAAAAGGATATTTTGCAGAACCTCGTCGTTGTAAAAACATTTATTTAGTTGCATGCAATAAACAACCATCTCAAATAGGATGGTTGAGTTCGAGGACTTACGGCATGATTTCTTTGATTCAGTAATGAGTTGAAACCGTGCAATATCGAGATGATCTACAAGACTGCAAATGCTTGCCATCTTAATAAGCTGAATATGTTCAAAATATCCTAGAGTAAATGTGAACCTCCTATATTTGTTGTTCTTTCATTGAAGTAACCATTTACACTTTTTTTTGAGGATTGAAATCTATATTTGTGACTTGAGAACTGAAATCTTGGATTTCCCTTCTTATTTAATTTTATGCAGATTGTGCTAAGCGTGATCCAGAAGTTGGTGAAGACACGGAAAAGAACTTTGCTGACTTGTTGTCCGAGGAACTTAAATTGCGAGAAGCTGAGGCCACAGAAAATCAGCGGAAGGCTGACATGGCACTTCTTGAAGCAAAAAAGTTGACATCTCAATATATGAAAGAAGCAGACAAGTGCAATTCTGGAATGGAGACATGTGAAGAGGCAAGAGAAAAGGCTGAGGTTCTTTTATTGGCACAAAAGAAACTGACTGCTATATGGGAGATGAGGGCGCGTCAAAAAGGATGGAAAGAAGGGGCAGCCAAGTCTCGAACTCAGGCGCAGGGGAATGTACAGACTATGTGACATGCGCATGGCCTCAAGTAGCTTATCTCGACTTGATCTGATGCCAGGTTCCGGTGCAACAAAGTTGTCTATAGTTGAGTCCCAGCTCAAAATGTGTTTAGAATGTGAATGGATTCCATTTGTTTTGAACCATATGCCTGATTTTAGTTTAGAGGCCACTATAATATCTCTATCTCTAGATGCCAAAACATCTGAAACAGATTGCCACTAGTTCCACTATAAGGCAAAGCCTTTCTATATATCCTGCCGAGTTAAATTAAAAGTTTGAGTGAAGATTGCAATCACCTTACAAACTTTTCATCTGGAGGACTGTCATTTGTCAGCATTTCTATATCTACGGGTGAAGATAAACCGTGAAGTGTTACGACTTGTTCTTCTAAGTCATTTTATAATTAGTTCCTAATTTATTTTTATCATTAATTATAATTATTTTCTTATTATATTTTGGGGTGGGTTTTGGAGTTGGAACGTTTTTTTTCTTTTTTTAAAAAATTGATTTTGTTAATTATTTGGGTAGCCGATAGAATGGTGACACGTCGTTAATAAGAATTTTAATTGTTGTTAACACATGAGTCGTTAAAAGTGGGGGCAAAGAAGACCCAATTTAATTATTTATTAACGTGGAGGGCTTTTTCGGACAGATAGGTAGATGAGGGGTATTATTGTACCAATTCATATAGTTGAAGGGTATTTTAGATTCTTTTTCGTTCTATTTATTGTACTCAAAGAGTGATTTTGGTAAAATCATTTATTGACCCTAGGTAGGAAGAAGTGGAGGTTGCAAATTAGAGTAGTAGGCTAATTGACAGGGCTAGATGGATGCATGGGTTAGGTGGAGGACGTGTTTTGTTTTTCTGTGTTCTCATTATTTGTCTTAAATGTGTTAGTTGTATCATATTTACATATTGTCATGTGCTATTCATTACTAGTCACTCTTTGTGTTCCCTTTCCTTTTCTTTTTGTCATATCTAGTCCTTTTTGCTTATGGGTTTTGAGATGAGGGTTTTCAGGGAACAGTCTCTCTACTTCTATGAGATAGTGGCAAGGTCTGCGTACATTCTACCCTTCCCAGACTCCACTTGTGGAATTTTACTGGATATGTTGTTGTTATTGTTGTTGTTGTATTGCTTCTTAATTGCTATGTCAGGTCAACAGTTGATAATTATTGTTAAATATTTAAGTCAATAATAAATAATTATTGTTGGATGGAAGGAGTACTTGCTAAGCGGAAGTAGAGAAAGTTGAGATGACTTTAACCTTGTCCCTATATTCTTGACTTTTGGCCCAAACTCTGGGAAATGGATGAAGTCAAAAGCATCATGAATGTATTATTAAAACATGTAATAAATACTTGTAATCTAACTCACATTAAAACTTAATAATACTTTATAAAACATGTAATCCTTAACGTGTAATTTTTTTTTCACAACTCAATGCGTCTTTGCATTACAAAGATTGGAATTCAGGGTCTACAACCATGCGTGTTAATTTGCTTAAATATTAGATTCTTAAAAGTTATCATGAATAATCGATACGTATTTTTACTTAAATATTAGATTCTTATTTATTGCACAATTTTATTTTTGAGTTTTAATATGAGTCTAACTCAGACATTGCATTCTATATGCTTATGAATAGCATAATATATTGATGTATATTTAGGATTAAGACGAACCGGTCGAGAGTTATCTTTTACATTTTTACTTAGACACTTTAACTATGCTTTGTACCCCACAATTATCAAAAGTTGACATTTTTACTCAGACATCTTAACTATGCTTTGTACCTATTAAACACTTACACAACCTAAAATTGTGTTTCTTACTTTGACAATCAGCTAAAATTACAAAATGTGTCTATCACATCGCGGGGTTATTATATAAGGACTAATTAAAAGAGGACATGTGACATTTTGAGTGCAAAATAATAATTCAAAAATAAATTATAAAGAAAGAAAAGAAAAAACTATTTTTCAGCAAAAATAAATAAATAAAAATACCTATTTTCTTAATCCCAACTATAAATTATAAGGATAGATTTCAAAGTCCTCTTCTAGCTTAAAAGTTTAACAAAAATCATATGAGATCCTACCTTTAATCGGGAGTACTATAAGAATATCAACATAATAAACAATACTAGATGATCAACCTAGTGACAAGTCGAGGAATATCTAGGATTTTTACATAGTTTTGAAGGAAAAAATAACAATTTCACAAACTCCATAATTTATAGCGTAAGTACGTCTCGACGATTAGTTAACCTCATTACACTTAATAATATAACGTGGATATGAGGCTTGCCACCCAACCTATCCCCAAGAGAGAAAACTTTAAGTACCTGGGGTCCATCATCCAGAATAGTGGCGATATCGATGACGATGCCACACATTGCATTGGGGCAGCATGGACTAAATGGAGGCTTGCTACTGGAGTATTGTGTGATAAGAAGATACCACTTAAACTCAAAGGTAATTTTTACAAATTGGTGGTTAGACCATCCTTGCTGTATGGAGTAGAGTGTTGGCCAATCAAAAAAGCACATGTCCAGAAGATGCATGTGGCAGAGATGAGGATGTTGAGATGGATGCGTGGTCATACCAGGAGTGACAAGGTTAGGAATGAGACCATTCGGGATAAGCTAGAGGTGGCTCCGGTGGCTGATAAGATGAGGGAAAC
>DF361543.1:7785-20056 GCA_000787875.1 Solanum virginianum | reverse complement strand
TCTTCCCCTTATCTAGATAGGAATCTAGCTCTCCAATACTGGCTTTGACCTTTCCAACAACCACATCAGTTTTTTTACTGGCATGCATATTGCACTTGGTTGATTTGACATCATCAAGTTTTGTTTCCTTCATAATGTAATTCTTCAAATAAAATTTTGCATCAGCAAAGTGTGACTGAGCTTCAGTGAAAGGATTATCATAAACAATTATTTTCCTTTCAATTCCATCTTGAAGATACTTCAAAAATTGGTAGTAAGAGGATGACACAATTTTGTTCTCATGTACCCACGACCTACCAAGCAATATATTGTATGAACTCTTTGCATCGATCACATGCATCCATGCACTAGATCGCAAATCACCAATATGGATTTCTTAAATCTTTCAAATAGTCACCCCTCTTTCTTGACTTCACCACCAAGTCATCAATATAACATTCGACATTCTTGTGGAGTTAGTCATCAAATATATTCTGCATAGCCCTGCCCCCTTGATTGAATCCTTGTATTAACAGATGACTTTCACTAAGTTCCTCAGTCGTGATGCCTAATTTTTTTAATTATGAATGGGAAGAATGTTAACTCCAGATCCTTCATCAATCAAGATTCTATTTATCCTCTTCTCTAGCACATGACCCACCATGTACAAAGGACGATTATGTAGCTTTACACCAAGTAGGAGATCATCCTCTATAAATGTAATTTTTGTATCACAAGCATGTGTTTCTTGAGAAGAGGGTTCTCCAAGCTTCTTAGAAGATGAGGGAGACGTTTTTTATGAAGTTTCGCCCATTGCTTCTACTTTACCCATGGGAGGCATCTTTGATGAACTTTCACCTACTATTTCTCCTTTGTTGGTATTAAAACATGATGCCTCATTACTGTCTTGGACAACTCTGGTATGAAACCAACTCCACAAGAACTTTTTAAAAGTCACACAACGTTGTGCCTTCTGGTAGTGATGCACGTCCACCTTTTCTTTCTTTAGATGAGTGACTAGTTTTTGTTTCCTTGGTCTTCTCACCATCTTTCCCCTGGTCGGTTGCTTAGATGATTCTCTTTGTGAACTTATCTTCTTACGTCTTTGGCTAGACATGAGAATCCAATCTTCATCATTATCACTATCGATTTGGATTTTATTTGGCTCTAATGACTTCTCCTTTTCAGGAGTATATATCTGGATTGGGTCAAGCGAGACAAAAGTGATAGAGATTTGGTTAGAATTTTGCTTTCTCATCATCAAGGAAAATCTTCTCCTCCTTAGCCAATTGCATGACTTTGTCCTTGAAGACGAAACACTTTTCAAGAGGATGACCAAAAGTCTATGATATTTGCAAGAGTGTGGATCATCGATCTTTCCAGCTTCATCGGGTTATTTCATCTCCGGTAACTTGATGAGGTTCAGTTCAAACAATTCATCAAATATTTGAGAAACATCAAAATCCAGAAAGGGGTATTCTTTTTCTTGCATCTCCTTTAAAGTCAACTTTCGATTTGGACATCCTTGAAAAGTTGTCTTTACACTCTGCTTCCTACTCTCCTTCATAGTAAACTTCACAGGTGATGCATTGACATTTATGGATTTCTTGTTATCATTCTTAAGCATAAATTTGCTCCATTTCTTCGGTTCCTGCTTGTCCTTTCCTTTGCGAGGATCATGAACAAGCATCCCATCTTTTTCGGCAGAAGATATGCTCAACTTCGTATCATAAGCACGAGTCACTAGATCTTTAAAAGACTTAGGTTTGATCCCTTGTAGGATGTACAGAAGCCCCCAATATATTCCTTGGATACACACTTCTATTGCAGAAGTTTCACTAAGTCTATCTTTGCAGTTGAGACTTGCGTTCCTCCATCAACTTATGAAGTTGATGACTGGTTCATCCTTTCTTTGGCGAGTATTTGTGAGTTCTACCATGCTCACTGTGCGCCTTGTGCTATAGAAACTATTAAGAAACTCATGCTCCAGTTGTTCCCAACTGTCAATGGAATGAGGCTCAAGATCTATGTACTAGTCAAAGGCATTTTCTTTCAAAGAATGGACGAATTGTTTGATGAGATGGTCTCCATAGGTCCCAGAATTATTACATATCTCCACAAAGTATGCAACTTGCTGCTTTGGATTTCCTTTGCCTTCGAATTGCTGAAATTTGGGGGGCTGATAACCGGCAGGCATTCTGAGGCTATCAATCCTCATAGTGTAAGGCTTAGCATACATATGGGAAGACCTTGTGTAGATTTCATACTTGTCTTTAATGGTCTCTTCAATGAAATACTTTAGTTGATCAAGTGGGATCATTCCTTCGGCAGAAACTGGCAGCTCCTTGAAAGTCGGCACTTGCTTCACAGGATTTTCAATCTCTTGAATCTCAATACCCTTCCCAGGTGCATGGCTAGATTTCCCATCTAATAAGCCATCTACTCTATCTATCAACTTATCGATGCAAGACTCTTAGTGTTGCATATGCCTGGTCAGTCCTTCAATCATTTTCTTCAGATTTGCAAGTTGTTCCTCCGTGGATGAAGCATTAGTTGTCATCGATTGCATGACTGTTGGAGGCATAGAAAAGTAGCATGGGTTATCATGGAAGTTGATCTTCAAAGGTCTCCAATTATCCTCTGATTCGCCTTTTCAAATATAAATTCAAGGGCTATTTAGCTTATTCTTGAATCTTTAAAAAACTTGATTGATTTGATTTTGACTTGTATTTGAATTCAAGGGCTTTTCGGCTTGATCTTGAATTCGGTGGTCTTGATCATGATGCGTTCTTGAACTTGAATGCTTGATTTCTTGATTTCTTGATTTCTTGAATTCTTCTTGTTGTTTGTAGAGAAATCTGCGCGTTTGATCTATGAGCTCTCTCTGGCTTCTTATTAGAATTCTTGATGTGTATTCTGAACTATGAGTACCCCTTTATATAGTTGTAGAATGGAGGAGTAATGATGGAATCAGACCTTCTTCTGGCCAATCAAATTTAAGGTGACACAGTGTAGGAAAAATGACAAGAATAGGTTTCCTTGAGTTATAATGGAATCAGGCTTTCTTCTGGCCAATCAGATTTAAGGTGGCATGGCGCAAAGTGATAAGAATAGGACTCCTTTCAAGTGACATGGTAGTATTTGATTGGTTGAGACACATCACTTGCACATGTGGTGCATATTTATTGTCCTTTGATTTAGATAGGAATGCCACATCATTTTGACATGTGGCGTGATCCTATTGTCTTCTTTGTTTGACTTGGCATGCCACATCATCCGACACATGGCGTCAAGTGGGCCTCTTGGATGAAGGGATATTGGGCCCAAAGAAAGTGGGCCATCTTTTGTAGCCCAGATAAATGAATTTAGACTTTTAATTAAATTCATATTTTATTAAATTTTAATTAATTAACCCAATTATATTAATCCATAACATTTATTTTTTGGACTAATATATTCAGAATTTAATATAATTTGAATCATATTATAAAATTCATATTTTAGTAAATTTTATATGATTACAACATTACAAATCTAAATTTATATGTATTACAAAAAGATGAACATCAAAAAGTCGAAGAAACAAAAATCAACAATATAATATGCTGAAAGAAAAATTAAAGATGAAATCATTCTACGCTTTCTCGTTTGCTCTATATCAACTCTCATAACTCTTTTTTCACTTTTAATAATGGCATCACTTATGGATCTTAACCCAAAGTCCTTACTAGAGCCATCAACAACTCGATCTTTTTCCTCCTTTTTTGGGATTTCTCAGAGTTAATTTTGAAATAAAAAAATGCATCCTTCTTTGACTAATTGAATAATCATAATACTAAAAGATAGAGCATCATTTGTATTTATCAAAAATTTGTAGATAAAAAAAAACTATAAAATATTTTTAAAAATTTGATAATTGATGAACTGGAAAGAAAAAATAGATGAAGAAAAAAACTATTATGATTTGAAATAGATAGAGTAGAAGAAAATTTGACATTTGAATTATTTGAAACTCTTACCATTTTGGGAGAGATTGATATATGTAATAATCTAAAAAAAGAATTTCAATAGCATCGGGGCAATCAATGACACATTTTTTTAGTATTTAACTCAACAGGAATTAGGTGATTTGCTCCATTCTTATGTATGTTAGCCCATGAATTTTTTTAGTGGTATGACTTTCGATTAATTTTTTCACGAAATATTTACAGAATCGTTCATAATGAATATTTAGGAAAGAATTTCAATAGCCTCATCCTGGTCCAAAGGAGTTTTAGTTTAACATTTAAGGGCCACTCAATAGGAATTAGACAATTTTATCTGTTTTTGTGTGTGCTAGCTCATGTGTTTTTTTGGTATGACTTCTAATCAATTTTTTCATGAAACCTTTATAGAATTGTACGTAATGACTCAGGGAAAAATTTCAATAATTTCAGCTTGATTTGCGAAGCATCTTTTAGCATTTAGAGTCCGCTTGACAAAAACTAGGCTATTTTTTTAATTTTTCGTGTGTGTTAGCCCATGAATTTTTTAATGGTATGACTTCTGATTAATTTTTCTGTGAAACTTAAATATAATCATTCGTAATGACCCGTGAAAGAATTTCAATAGCTTCGGCCTAATCCACGATGCATTGTTTAGCATTTAGGGGACACTTGAGTGGAGTTAGACGATTATCTTCATTTTTTGTGCGTGTTAGTGTATGAATTTTTTGGTGGTATGACTTCCGCTCAGTTTTTCTATGAGATCTTTTTAGAACCATTTTTAATAACCCGAGGAAGAATTTCAATATCATCAGCCTGATCTGCAGCGCATTTTTTAGCATTAAGGGACCACTCAATAGGACTTAGGCGATTGTGTACATTTTTTGTGAAAACGTTCATGGATTTTTTGATGGTATGACTTCAGATCAATTTTTTCATGAAATCTTTATAGGACCATCCGCAATGACTTGAGAAAAAAATTTCAATAGCCTCAGCCTGATTTACGAGGTATTTTTTAACATTTGGGGGTCACTCAACAAGACTTAAACAATTTTCTTTATTTTTCATATGTTTGCCCATAATTTTTTAGTGGTGTGACTTCTGATCAATTTTTTCACAGAACATTTATAGAACCAACCATAATGACCTAAGAAAGAATTTCAATAGCCTCGATCTAATTCGCGAGGCATTTTTTGTCATTTAGGAACTACTTGACAAGAATTAGGCGATTTTTTCTTCATTTTTTTGTATCATCCACACTATTCTTTTTTAACATTTTGGGACCCTCAACAAGAATTATACAATTCTCTCGATTCTTTTTTTATGTGTTAGTTTTCTCTTTAGAAAATGTAAAGAAGTCCTAAAGGAACTTGTCACTTCAAAACAAGCATACTTCTTTTGAGACCAAAAGAAAAATTGTTCTCTTTCTTTTTCTGCCGGATGCTTTTCTTCTTAAAAACTTTAGTGGAAGATTTTTATGACGAACAAAAGTTTTCATCAAAAAATTTAGAATTCTTCTGTGATGAGTGTGTTGATAGATTATGAATTTATACGATGTAGTCCGTCTTTATATTTATTTATATTCTTTGATTAGTAAAATAAACCCAATGACCCTGCAAAAGATGTACTTGATTCAGTTCTTCATTAACCATTTTGTGGGTATGACATGTGCAGTCACAAAGGGTGACTCAATAAAATATGTGGCCTAAAGTTAAATTTTAATATAAAGTTTCTCACAATTACATGTCATTCTTCGAATTTGAGATTCAAACAAGTTGTATTTCTATGACTATAATATTTTCATGTATTTTCTAAATTTCTTTAATTGTCAAAATTAGTGTGATTCATAGTATTTTTTACATAGGTTTCAAATATTTTTTCAAATATGTAAATTTTGTTTCAAAAAAACTTAAAAGTTCCATGATCAAATTTACTATCAAAATTCAAAATGTACAACAATTTGGGCAAAGGGAATAAAATTTATGTACCCCTCGATTTAAAAAAGAATGACCTAGTTTAACTTAACACGAAATTTAACAAAATAAAGAAGACTTTTTAATTTTATGATTATAAATTAAAATTATGTCAAATATACCAAAATACCCTTTAATCTTGTAGCCTTAAACATGCCGCGTGAAACTTTCGTTTCCTGAGCAAAGCTCCTATTAATGTTCCACATAATCATTGCCACATTTTAACAGTACTCTAGTTAAAATTGCTACAGCTTTGTATAATTTTACCTATGATCTGCGCAATGCAAATTCAAATTAGTCGAATCTCAAAATGGATATGTGGCGACTGAAAAGAACAACTAGATCAGAGAGCAAAATGAAACTGACAACAATCTGAAATATCATATTCATCACTAGGATAATTGGGATGACAAAATACAAAGGGGTCCTATAGTGGACATGCAGCAAGGCACTACTACAACAACATATCCAGTGGAATCCTACGAGGGACACGCAACAAGGCAATAACTTTCCTAATTTGCTTTGTTCAATTTTTATACAAAATTCTACGTCTTCAAACCACAAAGTAACAGAAATGTAAGCACAACAGCTCTTTGCAACTGGCAAAAAGAATTAGAGGTATTCCGCGCCTTTCCAAAATTTATACTTCCTGGATCCTTTTCTGCACCACTCCTTACTTCCTGCAGAACCACTGTGAAGTTGCAGGATTGAAGATTATGTCCACTGCAGCTAACGGATAGGGTGGTATTGAGCAGATACTCTTTTCGGAGGCAGTTTGCGTAGGATGAACAACACAAGAGCTGAAGGAAGAATTTCCACGAGCTGCCACAGGAAAGAATGTCATCTCAAAGAGAGGGGAGGAGGGGTTCAGACGATGTTCAAGGAGTATGGATAAGGAACAATGCATACCATGTAGTAGATCAGATTCAGAACTGGGTGGTCCAAGGCATCTAGTGAGGCATCAGCATCAAAAGCCGATAACACGACCTACATTGGGAAAATTAGCAGCAATAAAGAAGCTCCACAGGCATGAAAGCCGTTGGCATAGAGATTAATAACCTTGGGATAATTTGAAAGAGGATTTGATCATTGGCTGAATAATAATAATTCTGAAGTAAGGAACTGATTTTATTTATAAGATAAGATTAGACACTATTACTGTATCAAATTACTACTCTTGGTGCTATATAATAAAGAATCTTTCTATTTTCCTTTCCCTTCTCCAGGAAGTGAGTGGAAGGGTGAGCGTAACTCGCATCTTACTGTATTAATTAGTAGCTACAATTTTTAGCCTCCGACTTGCAAAATCCACCAATTAAAACCTTGGTACCTGCGTGAGCTGAGAGAGTTGTCTGTAAAATCTTGTTCTTCAATTTTATTACGACTGTTGTTTCTTTTACTTTGATTATCTTACTAGTTTTGCTGTCAATTTTTTCAATTTTTTTCAATATTTTCATCATAGTTTTCACTCTTGCATTTTTCAAATTTGTTTTGAAAACGTTTTTCTTAGGCCGAGGGTCACATGGAAATAACCTCTCTACCCAATCACGGTAAGCAAAAGGTTTTGCATACACCCCACTCTCATACTCCATTTGCGGAATCACAATGGGTATGTTGTTATTGTTGTAAGAGGTCATTGAATGGCAGAAATAAAAGGCTAACAGTATTAAGGAGAGAAAAGGAGAGGGAAAGGGCCTTACCACAAAGCATCTAATGAGGAAACAAGTGAAACAAATGGCAGTTACAGATCCAACCTGCGATCATACGCATGTGTGTCATGTCCATGTAAATCACCATACAGTAAGAGATCTTGAAAACTACCATGCATTAATTATAACATTTATGCATGCATTCAACTCTAATGTAAGTGAGACTTCACACCTGACAAAAGTGGGTCAAATCAACGAGAGAAAAGTTCAATTGTTAGAAGTAAAAGGGTTTTAAGAATAAGCAGGTAGGCCAAGAAAATGTTTCATTGAAGTCAGTAGGAGTAGAAAATTTGTGTATACATTTCATCCTCCAATTCCATTACAAACATACAGGCATTTCATTAGCTAACAAATCATGACAAGAATCTTATCTCTCTAAGAAACCTCTGCGATATTCAATATTATCAATTTTAGTTCCTTATTGTTCATCCACTAATGCTTGGATTAAGGTAGGTTTTCTACATCATGCAGCCCTTCTCTGGACACTGCATGAGGCGCAGGATGCTTTGTGCACTAGGCTGCCCAGTTCTTTATTGTTCATCTGTAGATGAAACCCCCCGCCCCCCGAAAAAAAAGAAACCACTTAAAAGTGGATCCATTTTGACAAACAAGAGCCGAGGGTCTTTCAGAAACACCTTCTCAGGAAGCAGGGGAACGTTCTACCCTCCCAAGACCCCATTTGTTATGTCATTGTTGTTGCTATAGCCATAACCTGCAGAATAGCCATTAATTACTATATCTTGTTTGTTGTTGTTATAGCCATAATAGGCAGAACAGTGATAAACAACTATATCTTGTTTTGTAAAGGTAAACATTTGGATCGAATATGGCTGTTATAGCAAGTTTACATTTCTGTTATAGCTGAAAATCCCAGAAGAGAATGAGCAAAACCATCACCAAACAAGTTCTTTCCACCTAGGAAGAAGACAAATGGGTGGAAGAGCAAACCTCATAAAGTTTCTTTCTTCTCCCTTTAGATTCGATGGGGAAGCGTCTCAACATAGAAAATAACCTGATGATAGTAAAAAGATGAAGTCCGCAAGAAGAAGCATCAAAATCAGTTTATGTCTAAGCTATGGTCAATGACATAAGGTTGTATGCCTTAAGAAGATAAATGCACCAAAAAATAGCAGTTAGTTCACCTTCCTCCATATACCAAAAAGCCTAATGCAGCTATAAATGATACAACTGCACCAAATGTAATGAAATGATGATAGATTAATGAGAAAGACAAACTCTCAAAACAGTTCTAATCTTCACTGTATGTGAGAAAATGAATTACAAAGATTCACCTGCTATAAATATCTTCCCAATGAATTCCACAGTGCTATTGTCGTTCATCCAGAGGTACACCCAGATACAAGCCTAATGCAAAACCATTTTTTCAGGTGTATATACTGAGATAAAGGAAACAGACTCGATGGCACATTAATTTGGTGCAAGGGAGTTGGCTCAGGTTATTCACCTAGAAATCAAGAATAATGGACTACTTTATCTTTAGAAATGTTCTGTTCTTACTGGAATGGGAGGTAATGGGAATTAGGATAATGTCAGCCCTGTTTAGAAGCATATCTAGGAGGGGGCGAGAGTGTTCACCTGAACCTCCTTGGCAAAAAATTACGCTGTATATTTAAGGTTTTTTTCCTTTAAGTGTGTATGTGTGTGTATATATATACACACACACTTCAAATCCCCTGAACACAAGACTAGAGGTTAGCTTAGTGATTTAGGGGGGGTTCAAAAATCGCCTTGGGGTTCCAAGTTCAAATACCAAGTGTCCAAGCACTATATTTTTATTTTTCAAACCCTCTCAGTGAAAATTCTAGATCAGCCACTGGCCCTATTTCAAGACCAAATTTTCCCATGGCTCTATAAAATTCTTTACAAGATAGGCATAGGATAAACAAAAGGGGTACAATGTGAGCGGAGTTGTAATTATTTGACAATGGAAATTCTGAGGAATTCATTAAAAGCAGAAAAGACGTCTAGTTTTATGTCCCCCAAAAAGAAAAAAGAACTCCATATACCAAAGCATATTCATCCAGATGAATACGACCCAACATTTAAAGGACTGAGAAGCTCTTGATATTCATGAGAAACAACTACCTAAATGGAAGTGGTCATGGACTATAAAACAACACTCCAGACTGATGGATTCCCTAGATATCTCCATTATTCGCAGAGTGCAAAATAAGGATGCACACAATAGACCCTTGTGGTCCAGCCCTTCTCTGGACCCTGCACATTGCAGGAGCTTAGTGCACCGGGCTGTCCTTTTTATCTAATCCAGCATATATCCCTACTAAGCAACAACAATGGCTACTAGTAAATGAGGCAGCAAAGCATGTAGCAAACCTGTATGAAGTATATTGCACCATTTACTGAAATATAGGAGGTTCTCAGCTTATCTGTTGGTAAACTTCTAGCCTGCTCATTTATAGAAAGATAACAGTTAGAATTGATGGGTCAATATTACACTTGGAAGATGCTACAAATTCACTTGCCTGGTGATATATCTCAGCCCAGAATAGAACAAGAAGTGTATATGCTGAGAAAAAAAGCAGGCCTGGTAGATCCAGTAATATCAAAGTCAACACCTGATTTAACATGGAGTAAGTGTTAACATCAATTGGCAAACAGTTATGAAGCAGCTCAAGTGGCGATGGTGGTATGTATTAAATTCTTCTTCTCACATCAACACCAAAAACATAATAATCAAGAAAAGACTGTCACAACAATGAGCCCTGGAGTTACATTTGCAAAATGAAATCTTATTCTAATATAAATATCACATATTTTCTTGTTACGGCCACCCAACAGCTTGTATCAAGCTAGAGTTTGATAGTAGCAACTATTTTTGCACCAATATAATCAAGTAAAAAGATTAAGATAATTTCAAGTTAAGTGATGGAAACCATGGCTATCAAGTTGCTATTGGTGGACTAAATTTATCCCTAGCATAATCTCATAGGAGCTTAAAGATTTTAGAGCTAAATGTTGGAGGTAACAACTAAATATTAGCAGAGATGCTACAGTGCGGCAAAGAACCCATAAACTTAAAGCACTTGCGCAATTTTATCACAGCCAACTAGTCCCTGTAGTTCAGACCTGTAGAAGATGGAGTAAATATGACAACCTTCAGAAGTAATATGAGAAAAAGAATCCAAACAAGTTTCAAACAAATAAGCTCTCACGTTTAACATATAAGGCTGCCCGTTATTGACAGTATATGACTATTAGAATATAAGATTAGTCAATATGGGGGAAATTAACTTCAGAAACAACAAGATTAACAGGTAAGAAACCTCAGAGGAAATTAATATTAAACAGGCAATATATTCAAAAACCTGTGAGGAAATTAATATTAATCAGGCAATACATTCAAGTAAACACACATCGCCGAATGCTATTGTAACAGAACATGAGCACAGCAGAACTTACCTTGGGATGGAACAGAAACACGTCTTTGTGAAATCCAAAGACAACTGCGCGAACTGAGAAAAGTAGATTTTACATTTAAAATTCATTCACTGAGGCAAAAAGTATAACAGAGTTACTCATGCTAACTTTGTATTACCTCCATTTACAACAAAGTTCATGAGATGGAAAACCTTTTGTGTTGTCCAACCATATTCAGGTACTCTCAGATGTATTCTAATTAATTGAATCTGCACATGTTTGAAACATACACTCAGACATAAGCCCCATATCCAACTGAGAATCATGGAGAAAGTAAATCTGATAACACAACACCACCAAAGTAGGTGAAACACATCGATTAACTAACACACAACTAATAAAACCAGTCAAGATACATGAGAACTGTATACTCATCAGAAAAGATTTAAACCTCATAAACACACACTAAACAGTTTCACCTACACATCACCACAAACCTCAAAAATAAGCTAAGCATTTTCTTTTTTGATAAACGTGGTGTCTAGGCCAGCTTGCACGCATCTCGACTAATTCCACGGGATACTTGCCATCTCCCACCAGCAACAAGTACCAGGTAACTTTGTCTATCAAAGCTAGAACAGATGAGAAGAAATCAACAAGTGTTTTCTCTTTGCTGGGAATTGAACCTGAGACCTCATGGTGCTCAACCCACTTCATTAACTACTACGCTAAGTTGCGCAGACTCTTCACTTTCAATGCCGCACCCGTGTCGGATTCTTCGAAAATACACTATTTTGGCAAATCTGACACACAAACGCTGACACTTTCGAAAAGTCCGAGCAACACAGCTACTAGGCCATACCCTTGGGTGCAAAAAACTCAATAGTTTGATAATAAGATATCAGACAACTTACCAATAGCATTTAGCCAATCACTTGTTAAGGAATACAATATAATACCCTGTGTAATCCCACAAAGTGGGGTCTAGGGAAGGTAGAGCGTATGCAAACCTTACCCCTATCTTGAAGGTAGAGAATCACCTGGCCTGTTAAGGAACAATTTGGAGAAAAGCTAACACAAAAGCAACCATTTGGCATTAACCATGTGAAGGTTATGCAGAAAACAGAGGAAAGTGTACGGGACTGGAAAGGATGAAAAATTAGAAATTTTGATCTTAACTATAGCATCTCAATAATTACGAAGTTGCTCTTTCGTTTTTTCTTTTTTT
>DF361544.1:30484-50112 GCA_000787875.1 Solanum virginianum | reverse complement strand
ATGTATGATGATTATTCCAGCATTATGTATGTATATATGTCTGTCATGGGATACTAGCCACCTATTTGAGTATTCTGATTCTCTGTATGCTATTAGGCGGCAGGACCGCAGTGGTGACCTTGTCGGCCCGCTTATTCATGTATTTATGTTTATATCTATCTGTTGGTTAGCTGGAAATCTTCTGTTTCAGGTGGTTAGTCCATAATACAGAGGAAACTCTGCTCAAATTTTTACAAAATGAATAGTAACTTCTATTAGAATCTAACTTGATCATGTTGTTTGGGTGCCCTTATCGGGTACTAGTCATGGCCCATAGGTTGGGTCGTGACAGAACCCATCCTTGAGTGAGAATTTCAAGATATGGTGGTCAAGGGTAGATTTATTTCTTGCATTAAAGCCCATAAGTTGATCTCTAAGGGGTATTTTTACCATTATGTGAGGGTTAGGTATGTGGAGACTAAAGTCTCTTTTATAGAGTCAGTTCTGGTTGTAAATATGTTTCTTGATGTCTTCCCAAATGACCTTCGTGGTGTTCCTCCTGAAAGGGAAATAGACTTTATCATAGACCTCCTTCCTGATACTCAAACTATCTCCATTGCCCCTTACCGTATGGCCCCGGCGGAGTTGAAGGAGTTAAAGGAACAATTGAAATATTTGTTGGAGAAGGGATTTATTAGACCTTGGGTGCACCGGTGTTACTTATGATAAAGAAGAAAGATGGGTCCCTTAGGATGTGTATTGACTACTGGAAACTCAAGAGGGTCACTAAAAAGAATAGATATCCTCTTCCAAGGATTGATGATTTGTTTGACCAATTGCAAGGGACTATCTTTTTCTCTAAGATTGATCTTCGATCTGGATATCATCAAGTGAGGGTGAGGGAGTGTGATATTCCCAAGATGACCTTCTAGACTAGATATAGGCATTATGAATTTGTGGTGATGTCTTTTGGGTTGACCAATGCACTAGCCATCTTTATGGACCAAATAAATAGGGTCTTCAAACCCTATCTTTATTCCTTTGTTATGGTCGTCATTAATAATATTTTGATCTATTCACATAGTAGGGAGGAGAATATGGTACCTTGATTCCTTTGTTATGGTCTTCATTGATGATATTTTTATCTATTCACATAGTAGGGAGGAGAATATGGTACCTTGATTCCTTTGTTATGGTCTTCATTGATGATATTTTTATCTATTCACATAGTAGGGAGGAGCATATGGGTCATTTGATGGTTGTGTTGCAAAGATTGAGGGAGGTAAAATTGTATGCCAAGTATGAAAAATATGAAATTTGGTTGAAGGAGGTTGGATAAGTTGGATTCTTGGGTCATGTCGTGTCGGGGGATATTATAAAAGTGGATCCGAAGAAAATTGATGTGATTAGGAATTGGCCTAGACCATTGAACCCATTGGATATTAGGAGTTTCTTGGGCTTGGCGGGTTATAATAGAAGGTTTTTGAATGGGTTCACCTCCATTACTTCCCTTGTGAAAAAATTGACTCAAAAGAAGGTTAAGTTCGTTTGGACTGATGAATGTAAGAAGAGCTTCCAAACATTGAAGAACAAGCTCGTATCCGCTCATATATTGTTACTACCAGATGGGCTTGAAGGATTTGTGGTGTATTATGATGCTTCCCGTGTTGGTTTGGGTTGTGTGTTAATGCAAAGTGGTAAGGTCATAGCTTATGCTTCTAGAAAACCCAAGGTACATGAAATGAACTACCCTACCTACGATCTAGAGTTAGCTGCCATTGTGTTTGCATTAAAGATTTGGCGTCACTACCTGTACGGGGTCGGCCCTAAGCTTCGGCCATGACAAACTTGGTATGAGAGCACTAAGTTGATAGATCCTCGAGACCAACACACCGCGTCGATTAAAGTCCTATCCATAAGAGCCTCCAATATGTCTTCACTCAAAATGATCTCAACTTGAGGCAATGGAGATGGTTAGAACTTCTTAAAGACTATGATATGAGTGTACACTATCATCCAGGTAAGGAAATATAGTGGCAGATGCTTTGAGTAGGGTCTCTATGGGTAGCCTAGCTCATGTTGATAATAGTGATAAGGAAATGGTTAGGGAGGTGCATCAATTGGCTAGATTGGGGGTTAGGTTGGAAGAGGTTGGTGATGATGGTGTTGTTGTTGCTGACGGGTCTAAGTCTTCATTGGTTGATGAGTTAATAGCAAAACAAGATCTTGACTCCTCTTTTCCTGAATTGAACGCCTTGGTGAAAGAGGAAAAAGTAAAGGTCTTCTCCCAAGGGGGAGATGCTGACCTTAGGTATCAAGGTAGGTTATATGTACCTTGTGTTGAAAGTTTAAGGGAGCAAATCCTTGATGAGGCCCATAATTCTATTTATTCTATAGAGACTTGAGGGAGGTGTATTGGTTGGGAGGCATGAAGAGGTACATTGCCAAATTTGTTTTCGGTTGCCATAGTTGTCAAATAAGTCAACGCCGAACATTAAAGGCTAGGTGACCTAACCCAAGACATAGAGATTCCCACTTTGAAGTATGAGGTGATTAACATGGACTTTGTGGCAGGGTTTCCTAAGACTAGGAAGGGTTTGATTCCATATGGGTTGTGGTTGATAGGATGACAAGTTTGGCTCACTTTTTACTAGTTAAGACTACCTATGGGGCTGAAGAGAATGTAAGGTTGTACATCCATGAGTTAGTGAGGTTACGTGGGGTTCTTTTGTCTATCATATTGGATCATGGTGCACAATTCACTTCACACTTTTAGAGGTTTTTTCAAAGGGGTCTTGGTACAAAAGTTTACCTTAATACGACCTTCCACCCTCAAACGGATGGCCAAGCAGAATGAACCATTCAAACACTTGAGGATATGCTTTAGGGTTGTATCTTGGAGTTTAATGGTAGTAGGGATGATCATCATCCATTGATTGAGTTTTCCTACAACAATAGCTATCACTCTAGCATCGGTATGGCTCCTTTTGAGGCTCTTTATTGTAGACGTTGTTGATCACCGGTTGGTTGGTTTAAGGTTGGAGAGGTGGCTTTATTGGGACTGAATCTCGTTATGGAGATTCTTGAGAAGGTTAGTATGATTAGGGAAAGGTTGAAAACAGCCCAAAGTCATCAAAAATCTTATGCCGATTTGAGAAGAAAAGACCTTGAATTCAAACTGGGTGATTGGGTCTATTTGAAAGTTTGTTCAATGAAAGGTGTGGTCCATTTTGGCAAAAAGGGGAAGTTGAGTCCAAGATATGTCATTCCTTATGAGGTGAGAAAGAGGGTCGGCAAGGTAGCTTATGAGTTGAAGTTGCCTAGTGAAATGAATTTGGTTCATCTGGTGTTCCATATCTCTATGTTGAGAAAATATGTTGGTGATCCTAATGCTATTGTGCCTCTTGATGTTATGGGTGTGGTTGTAGATAACTTGACATATGAGGAGGTTTTGATTAAGATTTTTGATTGACAAGTGCAAAGATTGAGGAACAAAGAGGTCGCATCCGTTAAGGTCCTTTGGAAGAACCAAAAGCCAAAAGTGCTACGTGGAAAGACGAAGCGGACATGCAAAAAATGGTGTCCTTATCTTTTCCACTCTATTCAAGTCTAAGGTACTAATTCTAAGTTCCCCTTTGTGATTTCAAGTCTTGTATTTCAACCCTTATGTCATTCATATGCATTCATGTTTAAGTTGGCAAGTTTATGATGATTTTACACTTATGTTGAGATTTTTAAAATGGTATTTAAAATGTAATGTTGCATTCTTGTTGAGGCAGATTTGTTTATGATCACTCTTGTCCTGTACATCTCTTTTATATTCGGGGACTAATGTTCCCAAGGGGGAGATATTGACATGACCCCGAAAAGTGCCCAAAAAAGTGCCTCGAAATGCCCAAAATTTTAAATTCCATATATCTCAAAACACATGCATGATATCAAAAAATTGACTTCATATTCTTGTTCAAAAGGTCAGAATTAGAGAACAAAGGGTCTAATCTCGATTTAAGAGCAAACCAATAGCATTTTCAATTTTCTAAACATCGCTTATCCAGTGTCTATCCACAATGGTACTGAGACGTACCTCTATGGCAGACATATGTTAAATCAATCTCCGTGATGGGTCTATGATGCGGACCTTTGTAGTTTCTGCCCAGTTATTTTTCTGTGCGGTCCAAGACTTTTGGGTCTTGGGCCTGTGTGTTCCCAAACATGTTTTTACCTATACTTTGCCATATTTCACCCTCATAACATCCTAAACATTCCCCAATTCTCACTCAAACACTTAGCCATATTTTTCACTTTTAAATTCAAGTCTCAATACTCTCATCTAGAACTAAGGATTTTCCACAAGCTTGAAGCCTCCATTTGCAATCTTCATCAAGAGCTTCTTCAAAGATAAGGTATGTAGGTTTTAGTCATTGGGTCCTTCCAGCCATAGTGTCCTAATCTCCTTTTCTACTTAATTTGTATGATTTAAAGTTGATTTTACTAATGGGTTTACTAGTATGAACATATCTATGAACTATATTAAAACTATGTAAAGTTGTGACTGTTTTGCTATGTTTTGAGCTATTAATCTTGGATCTATTATAACATTTGATGAGGTGTTTTAATGTATATTGCTTGAGGGTGTTCCAATGTGCTGATTGATGGTTTTACAATGGATTTACTTGCACAATTTCATCTATTTATTTCATGGTTTTACACTACCATTTCACACCCGCCAAGTGTTTGATAAAATGTCCGGTTATGGTTTCTTGAGGATATGAAGGACCAAAGTATGAGAGATGATATGATTGATGTTATGATGATGAAATGAGCTTATGTATGTGACATATCCTATATAAAGTGTTGCATTTGACCATGCCCAATCCGAGGGGACTAAGAGTCCGGATAACTTTTGATAGGGGTTCGTACTCGTCAACCTAGTGAGAGGTTTATACTTCACCACCAGGGTGATGGGGTGGCATTATCATCAACCTAGATGCCATTTTTTACTCATCAACCTAGTGAGGGGTTTGTAGCTTACCACCTAAGTGATGGGGTGGCACCATCACTAACCTACCAAGGGGTTTATACCTTGGAAAGCTAGATTGGTCTCTTCTATACATATAATAAACTATATGAGCATGAGCCACTTGAGCATATTTTACTTATGCATTGGTAATACATACCATATTGTTATATTATGTTTATTGCCTATTGTTATACATTTTGATTATGTTGTCCATCTCTTGTTGCATTGCGTCCTACATACTTAGTACATTCAAACGTACTAACGCAAACTCTTGCCTACATGATATCACCATGTAGGAATCGGAGCCCAAATTGATCATCCTCCTCCTTCACGTGGCTAGTTCGGTACTACTCAAGCTAGTTGGTGAGTCCTCCACTCCGGGGACCTTAGTCTATGTTACTCTTATCATATATTGAGACACTCTTCTTTATTTTCTATTCTGACTATGAGGGTGAGCCCGATTTCTTTGTCTTGGTCTTAGCTCTTATCTAAGTATTAAAGGTGTTAGTTAGACATTTTATGTATTTATGATATGAGCTTTGACCTTTGTCTGTTGATAATGATGTTATGCAAGTTTTCCCCTTATCCCCTTTGCCCTATTCTTACTCTTTATGTCTTTAATATGCTTTCGTGACCAATGAAGTGTAATGACAAGTTAAAAGGCTTGTTTGGGGTTCCTTTGGGTTCCCCATTCACCGTGTCATGTCTTGGTCCTAGGCTTGGGTCATGACAAGAATATTTCACAACCTCGGGAGTTCGACGCCAATGCTTACCAATGGAATCAGTATAAGTTGAACACCACGGCTATGGATGTGACTGGGGCTATTATGGTGCCACCACCACTGGCTAACACCAAGTCCACAGTATCTAGTGGGTTACTTCAGATGCTGCGGAGTCGTGTGGCTTTTTGCGGGCTTACCATTGGAGGATCCATATAACCACTTGCATAATGTGGCTTTTATTTGTAAGAGTGTGATGGGGACATAAAATCTGTCTATGAATATTGCGGGACTTCGTGCTTTCCCATTGTCTCTTTGGACAATGCTACGTTATGGCTATTTGAGCTCCCGCAGAGTTCAATCACTAGTTGGGATGATTTGTAGAAGGCCTTTTTGGAGAGGTAATTACCTAGATCGAAGAAACTCAAATTGAAGGATTAGATCAACAATTTTGATCAACTTCCTGGTGATTCGATAGGTACTACTTGGGAGCGGTTTACTAAGTGTTTGAGAAGTGTCCCTAACCACAAGATAGTTGATGATGCCTTGGTGGAAATCTTCTACCATGCCCTTGATGATAATAGTCAGGCTTGTGCTGACACTATTCTGGAGGGTATGTCTATAGATCAACCATTAGCAAGGATTGCAGAACATATGGAACAAGTGGTCAAGATGAATCATGCATTGGGTTAATAGGATAGAGCTTCTACATAGGGTTCATATGTTGTGAGTGTTGGTTCAAGAGCAAGCTAAAATTAATGAGGAGATTATGCCATAACTTGCTCAACTTCGCACAAGCATAGATATGATTATCAGGCAAAACTAAGAAAGAGTAAATGTGGTAGTTCACCTTACTCCACGTGCACCCGTGTACGAGGATCCTTATTTAGAGGAGGATGCTTGTTTTGTGAATGATCAGACAGGGGGTTTCCATACCAATACCAAAGGGTCCAATTAGGACTATTGGCGCCAAGGTCGAAACTATAGTAGAGATGGAGCTTATAGAGATAACCGAGGTAGTTATTATGATGGAAATAGGTTCCAGACATAAATTGGGGTAGAATAAATAGTTTTAGAAATGGCCCATATATGCCACCACATAATCGAGACACATTTGTAAGGAATTCAAGAATTGAGGAGATGTTTGATCGCTTGTTGAAGAAGGGCAAAATACAAGATGAAACTCTAAAGGGCATGAAATCTAGCTTTTCATGTATTAATCAAAAGATAAAGTCTTATTCTATGGCTATTAAACAACATGAACAATAGTTTGGTCAAGTGTCAACCCAGTTGAATCAGCGTCAGAAGGGTACATTACCTAGCAACACGGTGCAAAATCTAAAGAGTGAAGGTCCATGTATGGAGATTACTACTAGGGGTGGCAAGAGTACTATTGATCCTCCTATACCAGTTGAGGTAGAAGATGTTCGTGAGAAGATAGTTGCAGATAAGGATGTGGTTGAAGGAGATGATTGTGTCAAAGATGGGATGAGTAAGGTAGCTAAAGAGCTATAAAAGTATAAGTTCATCCTAAGGCCTCCTCCTTCTTTCCCTTAAAGACTCAATAAGAGGGAAGAGGAAGGTAAGTTCAAGTTTTAGGCATCAGAAGTGTTGTATTTTGACATCATCCATATGAATTAGTTGAGATCTACTTATATTATGCCACGCCTTAGTAGGGTACCCTTGGCATGGCTGATACTCAAGAACCATTGCTGGCTCCTAAGAGAACCATTTGTCCTCATCACATTCATTCAATTACCAGAAGACTTAAAATAAAAAGAAAATAAGATGGACAAATCAAATCATCAAGTTGTCTCAAAATATAAAGGCCATAGGCCAACAATCAAACTCCAATTCTCTAACACAAGAATAGTTTTAAAAGAAATCAATGAAGATATAAAGGTCTCTACATCAACTCATCACTATCTAGTCTATGAAGCCTCTAGCTCTACTATCTAGATGATGCCAATGACAGGTTCATGGACATCTCAAATCAGGTAAAAGAAAATCTAAACTCAAGTACCTAGATGATAGTAATATGAAAATCCCCCAAAAATAATGAGGTCTTACCGATCAGCAAAATACGAATAGATCCTTAATGAAGTACCTATTAATGATCTTTAATACTTGTCTCTGCATCATAAAATGATGCAGTCCAAATGGATATCAGTACGTGGAATGTATGAATATGTAAAATGATTAAATGAAACAGATATATAAAGAATAATATAGAATAACATCAACTCAAAGAATACTTAATCTGAATGACAAATGTCTATCTCAAGCAAGCATACAGAGTAGACAATGACCAATCAATGCCAATCCAATCCAATTAGAGTACTATAAATAAGGGACCTATTTGGGAGTTTCTCTTATCTGACAACAATTACTTATTAGGGACCTATTTATGAGTTTCTCTTATCTGACAACAATTACTTATGAGTCAATGATTGTATAACAATCCCGTTGATGTTTCCACAGCCGTTTCGTACTTTCTAGGTAAGGAATGAATCAGATCCATAAAGGATATAGTCTCTCATGTCCTGTATTGCTTTCAGGGACTTCAGCTCAAGAGGGAACCTCTGATATAATGGCTCAATCCTCATTACGCTTGGCGATGTAGTTAATGAGTGCGAGCTAGACTTACTATTACTCATTTTGATGCTTGATACTCCTTCCAAGACTCAATACTCATAAGATCATCTATCTCAATCAATCATCTCAAATATTCTCATAAGGACTCTCATCAGCTCTATCTCAATCAGGCCTTCTAGCCTATCATACCAACCATCTCATCAACTCAACTCTCGATCAATCTGTTAAAGAACTTACACCAATCATTAGGCAAACAATCAATTAGACAAATAATTGGAGTTCATTTATGAGTGCTCATAGGACCATCAAGTTCTCTCAACCTATCATCATGCTCATATCACAATCACAATCACAATCAACATTCTCAAGTCAAGGCTCTAGAATTAATCCCTAGGTTCATTCATGCTTTCTTTTATAAAGTAACATATAGGATTTATGCAATCACTCATGAAAGTATTTAATCAGTTAAATCAAGTTTGTGATAATCACCAAGCATGTAAAATACCTAAACTATATTGTTTATAAGAGTACCATTCAAGAAAACATGCATAGAGACTCAACATGTTCACAATCTTTCTATTACCATAAATGGGGGCACATGGAAGAGAATTCTCATGTTTTAGTTAATCCTTACATACTTGGAAAATCGGTACTGCAATCAAAATTTGATGAATACTAGCTTTCTTGGAGAAAATCCTTTATCATGGTAGTTCTTTTGGAGTGAAAGAACTTGAAAAGATATTGTTTGAAGGGCTTCTCTTTGATTCTTGAATTTTGACTTAGAATCTTCAGATATCTTTATAAAGAACCCTAATTCTCGAAGAAGAATAATCAAGATATCCTTTCTTGGAATTCTTGAATTCATTTTCTTGAAACCCTAAGTTATGATTTAAGATTCAATTAGAGATTCATGAATAAATGAAGAAATTTGGGTTTGATAGATGGAAATTTATGAAGAATAACTTACCTTGAGGATGCATCTTGGAAACTAACTCTAACTTGATGATTTTTGTGATAATTCTTGAGCGTTTATGTTTAAGAGTGAAGGAGAGAGTTTGACTTATGAAAACTGATGTTTTATGTATTTTGGGACCTTAAATAGACCCCCAAAGGTTTTAGGATAAAAGTACTATCAAAACAAAATAAAAGGACATCACTTAGTTTATCCAAAACAGCTTTGCGTTAAGTCCACGACGTGGAGCTATTATAGACCTTCAGATAGCTCTGCACGTCTTTAGTAAATTGGTCATAACTTTTTACTCCAAGCTTCGATTAAGGCAAAGTTAGATGCATTGGAAAGATAATTAATATATGTTCAATTGGATATATTATGGGTCACCTAACCCATTATATTCTACTACATTTGGTCCTTTAAAGTTCACCCTTCTATCAACTCATACGAAAACATAGTAGAAATTCTTTGGACTTGCCTTGATGTAAAAGATCCCTTATAACTCTAAATTACATGTAATATACTTTAAATACTTAGGAATTTATCCTAGAATGTATATATAACCTGAAAGTCATTAGTCTACCTAACCTTTATAAAATCTTATATTGAAACTCAAACGCTAAGAATGTTTTTAGCTTAACTTCGTACTAGAGGGTTTGTGTAACCTTAGATCATCTCCAATTCTATTACCATATTAAAAATTTGACTTTAACACCTATACTCAATTAAGAACTATTAATTAAAATTCTATATCATATGAAGGTTGACTCAGTCTTAGCTTAAAAAAATAGGGGTGTTACATTTTTGTTCTAGTTGAAGCCCTAATAGAGATGTTGAATTAACTCTTTACAAAGGGAGAAATTCTGACATGGTATTTGTATAATTATGGACTCAATTCATTATAGAAGGAAATCCTTGGTAAGTATCGAGCCCCTAAGGAGAGTATAGTTTGATCGGTACCTTGGCTGGCTATTTGTCTCGAGCATCAGGGTTCAAGGCCCACCACTGCAGATTTGTGACCAATTAGATCATCGGGTTCAAGGCCCTGCCTCTGTTGGTTATAACAACTCAAAGCATTGGGCTTTAAGCCCTTACATTGACAGAGTTATGATTACTTAAAGCTTTGAGGTTCAAGGTCTTACCTCTATTGGTATGGCCAATTGTGAGGAGTATCGGGGTTCGAGGCTCTGCCTTCACCACATTATGAAATCAAAAGAGTATTCAAGGTTCCAGGCCTAGCCTCATTCCCTAGGGTATTCACTCCTAGAGAAACCTAAATTATCTAGGGTAGCTATTCTTTGTACTCGGCGAGCTTGTGTGTTAGAACCCCTATTATGTGGTGTTGGATCCATTACGAAAGTTGGGATAAATGTTGCAAATTTTGAAAAATTTAGGACTTAAGTATATTTTTGAGAAGTTTGAGAACTCAAGTGGAATTTTTTTTAAAAACTTGGGGGTTAGGAATCATGTATCCTTAATTGGTTCACGAAGAAAATATTTGGGGGACCAAAGTGTAAATTCCAAGACATAGAGTCTTATGACTTAAAAGAGTTTGTCCCCACCCCTTGGTGTATAGATCCTATTGGACCAAGTGTATGGGGTGGGGCCTTGAGGAAACTAATATTTACATGTATATGCTCCCTTTGTCTTCATCAATAAGAGGAAATAATCACTTAAAAAAAACCTCAAGACCCTTCTCTTAAACATCTTCGGGTTGCTACAGTAAGGGGAGGGAAAATTCACCTTTTTTGATCTTTCAACTATTTTGACGCTACAAGCCTAGTATATTGGGTCCCCCTAGTATCGTGGAAGTGTCGGTTTGTCAAGAAAACACTTTGTAATTCAGATTTGGCGATTTGAAGTTCTTATAGGAGTTTTTAAGGTATGTAATTTTTATCTTGTTTGAATTAAATTCAAAGCTTGTATTGGTATTGGTGTATGTTAAATTCCAAGAAAACCATGAGGGATTGCTTGTTTAAGTTAATTGTGAGATTTTGAAGGGGGTTCAAAATTGGGGGCTTATGTGTTTATGAAGTTATTTTGTTTTAAATCTTGTGCTAGTGTTTAGTTGGTGTAAGAATGATTGTTGTGGGGTGAAAGAAGCATTGGAAAGAGTTTATATGTGGTCTTGAGATGTAGGTCAACATTTGAATATTTATAGGTGATGAAATATTGCGTTTTAACGTTGTAAGTTTGCATTTCACATTTGAATAATTTAATATGGTTCTTGGAGGGTGTAGGAGTGTTTGAATATAGTAGATATGTGTAAAAATGATATGCTGCCCTGTTTTGTAGTTTTGATAAGAAAATGAAGTTCGTTAGCGAATTTAGTGATGTTATGGCCTTGGAAAGGCTCAATGTTGTTATTATGGTTGTTGTTGATGAATTAAGGCCGAGATGGATTCTCGAGGTGGTCTTGTTTAAGGGGAAGTGCTAGCAGAATTTTTATAAAATTAGGGCTAACTTGGGAATTGGGGCTGGAAAAGGACTTTATGTAATTATGAAGCTATTGTGATTATTGTAGATATTGGACGCCCAGAGGAGTAAGTTGAGTTGGCTTGACTTTGGGATAGTTGGACAAAGTAAGAGGGGTATGTCAAGCTCTTCGTCTCTTGGGATGACTACGTTAGAAATAGAAAATGTGATAAGTTTTCAATAAAGAAAAAAAAAAGGCCCCATTTCTTTGGAACTCTTGTCAAATATGCTTTATGTTCGTTCTTGGTTTTTCTTGTGAATAATAAGTTATGAATAATAAGTTATACACTTATCTTGGGCATCCCTAAGAAAATGTAGGGATGGTATGAGTTTGAAAGGAAATAAGGTAGTTTGAAAGTGAAAAGTTCTAATGGTTCCAAAAATATAAATGTTTGTAATCTTTGAAAGAAAGCCCAAAGTACTTTAGCACCTTAATATCAATTAGATGCTTTTGCTTAATATTGTTTATCTATAGTACATTACTAGCTAATTCTTGTCTGCCACAGTAGAGAAGACAACACAATACCTTTTGAAGGTAGTGATGACTGCCTGTGTAAGCAATGACTTTAAAATTATATGCTAATTTTTTTGGTAATTTATACATCGTCCATCATTTAATCCCTTATTTTGATATAAATAAAACCTAAGAATTCTGGTTTTAATAACAAGAATGATGACTACCCAAGTTCACAGTAAAATGTGTGTCACCCCACTAACTTTATCTTAGGTTCCTATGAGTTCTGTACCCTGTTGTTAGGAAGGAATGTATGTAGGCTTTACAGAAAGCCAACCATATTATCAGGATGATCTTGTATTATACTGGATTGGCTGATGTTACTAGAAGGTTTCTAATATGAAAAATCTTCAAATATATATCTTGTAGTAGGAACAAACTAACTAACATATTTATTAAAATGAAAAAGAGACCTTAGTTGGAACAAAGGGAATATGACAGTTACTTGGGAAGAGTTACATTAAGATGACTTTACATAGTGATTCTTGTTCATCGCTCTTTGAGAATTAGTAATGAAAAACTCAAGAGATAACAAATTCCAACAAAGAGATAACAAATTCCAACAAAAAATGATTCCTCAACAATACTTCAAATAGCTAATGAATAATATCAAACAACACATCTAAAAACTTACACCTAAGCAATAATCAATAAAAAGAGAGTAAAGAACACATACCTTGAGTGAAGCTTGCAAGAGAAAAAAAAAAGAAAAATCATGTGGGACTTGAAGGGCGACGCAGATTTTCAAATAACAAACATTCAATAGATAGAAATAATGATAGAGTATAATAAAGCAACATAACTAAATTAACCCAAAAAGTGAGTGAGAGATTGAAAATTAATTTCATATGATTATAAAGTAAAATGAGATTTTGTAGATTGAAAATTAATTTCATATGTTAAGCAGAATATTTCTTGATGAAATTTTTGCATGAAACTTGTATCAAATTATAGTTACCGAAGAGATTTACATACCAATGAAAGTAGTGTAGAATGACATGATCTGAAGCTTTTTGAATTTTAGGAAGAAAGGGGTGATTGCGTATTTTTTTAATAGATCTATGAATTTTGGTAAAGTATCAGAGGAAATGGTTTGTAAATTCATGTACAGGAGGGTAAGGGGATGAAGTGGTAAAATTTTGGGGTCATTTCGAGGTGGCTGGTCAGAGATCAAATAACGGTGGGTGGCATTAAGTTTGCTGAAAAACGTGTTGTTTGAGTTTTGATATGAAATTTATACTAAATGACACATATTGAAGAGACTTATATGATTATTATGTGTGTCGTGTGGAATGAAGATAGCCTAAACTTTACTAACTTCAAAATGATAGTGGTGGTTTGTGTTTGATTTTTTCTCAAATCTATGGAGTTTGGATAAGAATTAAAGTAAAGGGTTTGTGGATGGAAGAAATATTGAAGTTTTGGGGCCATTTATCGATACACGAGCAAAGGTTTATGGTGGTGGGCAATTGTCTGGCAGCAGTTGAAGATGAAATCAAAGATAAAATTTTTATATTTATCCACCACCTTAAAGGTAAAAACCACCCTATTACAAAACCATGTGATTCCTTAAACCATGTGCTCAATACCATGGTCTATTTAACACTCCCTCTATTAGAAAAAAATAATGACCTACTTTCTATTTTGGTTTGTTTAAAAAGAATAGCTTGTTTTCTTTTTTTGGCAAAACTTTAATTTAAAGTTTCCATGTGGCATGTTTAAGACTACAAGATTAAAAGATATTTTGATACATTTAACATAACTTTGATTTATAACTACAAGATTGAAAAGTCTTCTTTCTTTTATTAATTTTTATGTCAAGTCAAACTAGGTCTTTCTTTTAAAAACAGAGAAAGTGTAATTATATGGAATATTTTACCTGTGTTTCAATGAATTCACACACTTTGCTAAATACAATATATAAAAATGTATACTTTTAAAATATAATTAACATAATATAAAAATGTAATTTAAAGAAGAATTATGCTTTAACGAAGCCTAAACAACATATTGTTTATATATAATGCATTATCACAAAATAGTCATAATCCATAATTGTTAAAACAAGGTTGATAAAAGTTAGGTAAAAGGGTAAAAAATGCTCTTGTACTATTTGAAAGGATGAAAAAATGGAAAACTTTCATAAATAGCCTAGGTTTGAAACTTAATAAGGTCAAATAGTTATATTTTATATAATATACAATAACCTTGGCTAGGTGACCTGGAGGGAGGAGAGAGGCAAATGAGTCATGATAGGGAGGAAAGAGACAAATTGTATATGTATATTTATCAAATTGTATGTGTATATTTATCAAATAATTATATATGTGTAATTAATATACATATATATTTGTATATCTGACAAGCAAAATTGAGAGAGGGAGGAGAGAGGCGAGCGAGAGTGGAGAGAGGTGAATTGTATATATATTTGTCGAATTGACTATGTATATTGTCTAAATAATTATATATGTGCAACTGGTATACTTTCGTAATTGTATATCTGCAAGAAATTGCAATGAAAGATGAGAGAGGTGAGAGAAACAAAGAGAGGAGAGAGAAAACAACAGCAAAACCATAACTATAGTAACTAAATCCTAACTATAACTATAAATTATAATTTTTTCAAACTATACTTGTATAATGTAAATATATATCATATATTTGCCTAATTATGTTAATTTTTCCTAAAAAAATTCCTTCATTTGTACTTTGGGTCATTTTATGCCCTTATAGTTAGTGAAATGGACCAAAGATGCCTTGATTCAAATGGCAGAGAAGAAGGATTAATTAGTTTTAATCTTCTATCATTCTCTTTATGTGAACCCAACTCCATTCTGCTCCCAAATTTTATTTCTTCCTCCTTCAAAACACTAGCCTCCACTTCTAAATTTCTCAAATTCACTTAATTGAGATAATTTTTTTCTTCTATTTGTGGAAATAAAAGTCACCAATTGCTACAAGTTTGTAGCAAAGTCAAAGTAGTATAATTTAACTCACCTAAAAGTTTTTCAATGTCAAAAGTAGGTTAAGTTAGTTCACCTACAATTTGAATTGTCAAAATTATTAGGTAAGGGAAAGTCTAATAAGTTAGGTATAAGTTAGATTTATTTTATTTTATTTATGTCATTAGTGACATCAAATGGTGTAGAATTTTTTCTATAAATAGAGCATATATGCTCATTTGTAAGATACACCAACAAATAGAGAGAGCAAAAGAAAGAAGAGAGTCATCTACAAGCTACTCTTAGTTTGTGAGAAAAGAATAGTGTGGGAATAAAATTATTGTAAATCATGTGAAATAATAGAATATTTGTTATTATACAAAAAAGAGTTATTTTTGACACTATCAAGTTGTCATCAATACTATTATATCACATTTACTCCATTGTAATATTTGATATCGTGACACTTTTGTAATCGCTACTTAGCGAAAATATTCTAAGCGTAATTATTATTTTTCCAAACAATATGATATTAGATCTATGACAAATAATAGCCCACAGTCCTTCTAGTACCCCTCTCTCACGAGAAAATTATAAAGAATGGTGTCTACGAATGAAAGCCATTCTTGGCTGTCAAGATGTTTGGGACATTGTAGGAAAGGGTATAGAAAACCCGATAATGAAGAAACTTTGTCCCAAAATTAAAAGAATGCCTTGTTAAAGACAAGAAAGAAAAATCAACAAGCCCTCTCCCTCATCCATCGGTACTTGGATGATGGCATGTTTAAGAAGGTAGCTGATGCAACCACCTCAAAAGAAACTTTGGAGATTTTACAAATTTCTCTCTTATGAGTTAATACAGTAAAGAAAATAAAACTTCAAAATCTAAAGGCTGATTTTGAAGTTTTAAAAATGAAAGAATCTGAATCCATTTCGAATTTTTGTTCAAGAGTGATGGCAGTTGTGAATCAACTAAGAATGTATGAGAAAGAAGTAGATAATGTGCACGTGGTTGAAAAGATACTTCGCTCTTTAACACCAAAATTTGATTATATGGTGTGTTCTACTAAGGAATCTAAGGATTTAGATTCTATGACAGTAGAGCAATTGGAAGGTTCTTTACAAGCCTCTGCAGAATGTTATTGATAAGACATGAAGAGAATAACTTATGTATTATTCAAAGAGAAAAATGATATAAATATATGGAGAGGACAAGCTAACAAAAGTAACAAAATAAACTATGGTAACTAAATATTCAAATCCCTAACAATCAGCTATATTATCTATCAAATCCCTATAATATCTATTTACATTATTATACAGATTTTGTAACACTTCCCCTCAAGCTGGAGCATAGATATTGATCATGCCCAGCTTATTACAAAGATAGTCAACTCGAGTTCGATGCAATGCTTTTGTAAATAAATCAGTTAGTTGTTCTCTTGTCATCACGTAGCTAGTGCAAATCAAGTTCCCCTGAATCTTCTCACAAATAAAATGACAATCAACCTCAATATGTTTTGTTCTTTCTTGATACACCAGATTTGAGCCAATATGAAGATCAGCTTGATTATCACACCAGAGTTTTGTTGGGGTATGATTAAAAGATGATGTATCCATATAATCTCACAGTAAGGTAGTTTAACTTCCCAACAAACCTCTATATCTCTCCGAATAATCAAGAGGATCACCATCATCTTTAATAATATGTACATTAGGAACCATTGGAGTACTACAGGGTTTGGCTGCTAACTTTCTTGTATCTGCCAGTAGGTCAAGAATATACTTTCTCTGACTTATGAAAATACCTTTCCTGCTTCTAGATACTTCTACTCGCAAGAAGTATTTCAGTTGTCCTATGTCCTTTGTATGAAACTGATTATGTAAGAAAGACTTGAGAGAAGAGAATCCTACAAAAACATTCCCTGTAATGACAATGCCATCGACATATACCACAAGGAGAATAGTTCCAGATATAGATTGTCTATAGAAGATTAAATGATAACATTTGCTCTTCTTCAATCAAAAATCTTGAACTACCTTACTAAATTTTCCAAACCAAGCTCGAGGGCTCTATTTCAAATTATACAAGGACTTCTTTAAGCGACAAACCTTTCCATACTCCCCCTAAGTAACAAAACCAGCTGGTTGCTCCACATAGACCTTTTCGTAGAGATCACCATGAAGGAATGCATTTTTAATATCCAACTAATGCAATGGCCAATTTGCCGAAGTAGCTAGAGAAATGAACAAACAGACAGAAGTGAGTTTGGCAACCAGAGAGAAGGTGTCTTAATAACCCACCCCACAAGTCTAAGCATATCCTTTGGCCATAAGTCTAGCCTTAAGTCTTTCCATATAGCCATCTGGATTTACTTTGACTATGAAGACCCACTTATTTCCTACTACTTTCTTTCCATGAGGTAAATCCACCAAATCCCAAGTGTTGTTTTCCTCTAAGGCATGTATTTTATCAAGCACTACTTCATATTATCCAGAATGATTCAAAGCCTCCTTAAAAGTTTTGGGTATGGAAATAGAGTCTAGGGATGCAATCAAAAGATGCTGGAGATAACTAATCATAGGAAACAAAGTTACCAATAGAGTATATGGATTTGCAAGTATGTGTACCTTTGCAGATAGCAATAGAAAGGGCAAGATTGTCTAGAGGATCACTTGGAATAGGATCTGATGATGAAGAAACTGGTGCATAAGAGGTATCATTAGCATCTCGCCTCCTAGAATAAACCTGAATAACCGACGGTCATGCTAGAGTAGCTGGAACTAGTGTTGACCGGTGCTCAACTAAAGAACTAGGCGGTGTATGTGAAATATCATCTGATGTTTCTGGTATGGCCCTATTTACCTGATACACTAGCCACTCATGGTGTACAAACTAACCGTTACCTATTGTCCTAGTCAACCTCCCCTTGGTCAGGTTAGGTTGATTAGACGAGAACTCATCAATCAAATTCTGTCATCTACTTCCCTTTTCCTATTCATCACTACCTTGATTAGGATCATGATAGTAGGCGTGGTTCGGTGTTGGCCACTAAACAACAATCATAATTAAGGGAAATAAACAATACATGCAAAACCCCAATTATAGAAATGCAATAAACCTAGGTTAGCTCAAGTCAAATACAACCTAAAGTTGTGGGTTCTATGGCTAAGACAAAACAGGAAAAAGTGCAAATAAATTACATAATTGAGAATTTTACCCAAGGCAATGAAGATTAAAGACACCACAAGTTGTAAACCAAAAGCTTCATAGATTTACAATGAGCACAAAGAAAGGTTTACAATCCCCAAAATTGGGTTTTTTAAGAGAAAAAGATAATCTAAGCTAAAAACCTAAGAGTTTCCTTGAGAGAATATTCAAAGATGATAAAAACGTCTGGGTTCAAATCTCCCCTTTTAAAACCCTAACTTAAACTATATATAGTATTTACAAAATAATCCTAAAAATTACACAGAAAAGACAATTGGCAGATGGTACGCCTCGCAGGTACGACTCATAGGATGGCCTACGAGTCATAATTAGGGTCCCGTATCAGGTTCTTGGCATCTTAGACTCAAATAATGCAACCCACTAGTATGAGTCATAGCTTGGGCTACGACTCGTATGCTCCGCTCATAGTGTAGGCCTTCAGTTTTTGGTCCAACATTGTGGCTCTCAGATTCCTGCTACGAGTCCACCCATATGGGTCGTAGTGAGACTTATGACTCATAGGATGGCCTTGTAGGGGTGATCTCCACTTAGCAAGTTTCTGATTTTTGGTCTATGTTTCTTGCTATGACACACCCTACAACCCATAGCTTGGGCTACGACTCGTATGTGGGCTCACATGTCCTATGATTATGCAAAATCTGCCACTTTTCTTCAAAATCATGCCAACCTAACTTTCTACAAGAACAACATAAAAACCATATAAAGTCGCATCAAGAAGTCAAAAAATCACTTATTTTAGGCCTCAAATGTGTTGTATGTTGAGAAAACATCAGAGTTGAGTATTTACCAACTTGCTACGTAAAGAAGGAAGGTGATCAAGAAAACATCAACTTGTATATTGAGAAAACATTTTATGAAAGTTTCGACAGATTTTCCCCTGTTTTGTTGACTAGCCCCCTGAAATAGAAGAGTACAGCTAACCAACAGACAAAATACAAACATGAATATATAAACATGCGGGCCAACAAGGTCACCGCTGCGGTCCTGCCTCCTAATAAACATAGTACAGAGTCAAAATGCTCAGACAGGTGGCTAGGTGTCATATATCGAACATATATATACAAGACACTGGAAACTAACCGATAGGACCCACACTCACCACGTATCCACAGACCTCTAATACAAATACTTAGAATCAAACGACGGGATAGGGCACCCATCATACCCAAAAATGCATAAAGTCTGAAGTATCAACAGAAT
>DF361544.1:10078-21022 GCA_000787875.1 Solanum virginianum | reverse complement strand
CTTTTCACCACTTGAAAACTTCACACACGAAAATCTACGGGTTTCCTCGACAAACCAAACCTTCTACGACTCTTGGGGGATCCCGTATACCAAGCTTCAAGCCTTAGAATTGAAGAAAGAAGCAAAACACAAATTTTTTTGTGTTGTTACTGTTCATACCCGAGAGGTATGAACACTGTTCATCAGGGGTCTTTTTTTTTTCTAAGTATGGAATGTGTTGGCTTCCTTGTATATATAAAGCATATAGGAATGTGTATATATAAATAATATTATAAGACCTTCTAGCATCTTGTATGTATATATGATAATACATGTCCCCCCTTTAATGAAAATAATATCTTGTCAACATAATTAGAACCAATCACCATAATAGTGACACTTGCGACCTCAAAGTTAGCTATGGTACCAAAACACAATTGTATGGGTTCTAACAGTACATACACCCCAACATGTTAGTTCGGGCCATCTACACCACGAATGAGGCAATTGATCAACTTCCAACACTATAGATGTCATTCATGAAAATCAATACATATATAAATCTCTTTCATCATCATAAAGTCACTTAACTCACATACCACGCATAGGCCTTCAACAACTCAAGAAGCATTAACCGAGCATTTTATCAAACACTTGGTGGGTATGCAATGTTAATGTAAAACCATACAATTCAAGAGTCAAACCATGCAAGTAACTTCAATGAAAAACCAACCGCCAACACTTGGTAATACCCTTATGAAATATGCATCAAAACACTTCGTCAAATCTCAAGGTAAATCAAAGATTCATAGCTCAAAACATGCTTAAACAGTCACACTTTACCAAAACCCCAACATAGTTCATAGCCAAATTCATAGTAAGTAAGTCCCATAAGTAAATCAACATAGAAACATCAGTTTTAGGTTTAAAAAAAAAGCGTAGGCACCATGGGTGAAAGGACCCTATGGTTGAAACCTATATACCTTAGCTTTGGAGAAGTTCTTGATGAAGATTGGAATGGAGAATTGAAGCTTGAGTGAAATACTTAAGATTCGAAATGAGTTTAGAACCCTTGATTTTGAGTAAATATTTGTCTAAGTGTTTAGGAGAGTATTGGGGGAATGTCTCGTATGACATGAAGGTGAAATATGGCTAAGTATTAGTATTTTTATGCATGGGAAGATTTAGGCCTAAGACCCAAAAGCCTTGGACCGAACTGGAAAAGTTGGTAGAAAAATAATATAGGTCCGCATCTGGTCTGCGACGCAAACCCAACGGGAGGACATTCTTACACAGTCCGCGATGACTACACATCGCGATACCATCGCGGATCGATTCTGGAAATCAAATTTTTAGGAAATTGAAATTTTGATACGGTTGCTCTAAAATTGGGGTTAGACCCACCTCCCACTCAATTTTTCCCCCTGATCAAGATTATGAAGTCGGATTTTTTATATCACACATAGATTTTGAGATATATGGAAATTATGATTCTAGGCACTTTCAAGGCACATTTTTGGGCAATATCTCCCCCTTGGGAACATTCATCCACGAATGTCAAAGAATTGTACATAAGAAGATTAGTCATGAAAAAAATAGCCCCAACAAGAATGCAACAATACACTGAAACATCATTTTCAAAAATCTCAACAGAAGTGTTAAAATCACCGTGAACTTGTCAACATAAACATGAGTGCATGTAAATGATATAAGGGCTGTAACATAAGAGTTGCAATCACATAGGTGACTTAGAGTTAGTACCTTAGGCTTGAGTAGAATGGAAGAAATAGGGATATCGCTTTTGCATGTCCACTTCGGCCTCCCATGTAGCACTTTCGACTTGTTGATTCCTCCAAGGTACCTTAACGGAAGCAACATCCTTGTTCCTTAGCCTCTTTACTTGCCTATCCACGATCTCATCCACTGGCATGGGCTCCACAGTAGCCAAATTAGTGCCAGTAGTAGCTGGAGGTAAACATAAAAGCTAAGGTTCTACTGGGAATGGCTGTGGCATAGGAGGCGGGATAGCTCTCTATAGGGCTATTGGGTTTTGTTAGCCTTAATTTGACTTTGGTCCATCGTACACAAAGCCTCTACATGAGGAACAAGTGGAGAGAAACCATCACACCAACTTCTTTGCATAATCTATGAATCAGAATGGGGAATGGTAATGTTTGATGCATACGGATTACTAACTCATGGATCTGTTTTGCCAAAATGCGAGCCCAATCAATTTCATACCCTGCTAAGATGCTTACCAATAAAATGACCCTCTCTAATATGATTATATTATCCATGAATGTGGGCCTGATGCTTACCACTAAAACTTTGCCCTAAATAAGATATTAGCCTTCAGAATATGTTTAGCATGGTCTGTAACCCATATCGGCTCAACACTTTCTTCGCAAATTTGGCCTGCTATCCACCTCAATAACTCCATTTTCAACTCAACATCATTCTGATTAACTGTTTTCCTCATGTCTGCCATCTTATGATCATATTATGCTATGGATCATGGGACTCTGTAATTAGGTCCAAATTGTACCCTTCGAATAGTCTCTACTGAGATATCAACTATCTCACCCCTGACCATGACTTTACTCAGCCGTGGTGCCTCAATGGGCTTCATGAGCCTCGGAAGGTTACCTCGTCTAGTGGAATAGTAAGAGGTATAGAATTCTCAGACTAGGTAAGGGGCGTACTTCCATAGCATTTGTGATAACCATTCTAACCCATGGCAGTCAATATCAGCTTCTAACCCTAGCACACTATTTAACCTTGAATCTTTCAACCTTGCCTCCTCATGAAATCTCCGCACTGGCCTCCTTTGACCTTTAAGTTCCAATCCCTTATCATAGATCTTTTTCGTTCCTAGGACACACCCTCTTGTGTTTTGCGGATCAATGGAGGTGACGGTGTAAGAAGAATCAGCTCGTGGTGGAGGAACAATCTCTTCTGGGCAAGTTTGAGAAACTTCAAGAGAACTAGAGTTAGAACTGGAGTCATCATTATCTGAACTGTCTTCTTCATTTTCCTCATCAAACTGGGAGGAGCTATCCACTTCCCTCGGTACTCTAGTTGATTATGCTCGTGTTAAGGCATGTTCGCCTCAGGATCAGGGTGTACATTCATCTCTTCGATTGATTGCTCATCCTCAGAGGACTCATCTCTCAGTTGGTGTCCTAGGGACGGGGCAACAACTCTTCATTTTCTTGGAGACATTGTCTCTGCAAAACCACTATAAACCAAAGCCTGAGTACCATGATGTCTTGTACCAGCTAGATAACAACTAGTTATAGTCTTGACTCATATATCATTCTAAAGACATTTAGTGAATTCAGATCTGGGTCACGAGACAACCATTATGACTTATAATAGGTGCTACGAGTCATAGGCGAATCTCGTATAGAAGGGTTAAGGCACCATAAATGACCGTGTGATTCTATGAAGGGCAATTACGATTCATAGTGGGTCCTTATAGCCAAAAATAGAGAGCCCATTGGGTGTCTCTAACCTTTTCACTAAAACCAACAACAAATTAAAAAGGCATTAGTTGCAACCACAAAAATATATGTGATGTAGCAGCAAATATAAGTACCCTTCATTACCAAACATGTTAAAACAAAGCATGAGTTTCTCCTTAACAGTTCAAAATCCCTCTAAAATTATCAACAGTAATGCATATAGAAGATAAACCACAACACTCCTCAACCCAATAATTTCAATCCCACGTGATCTTCTTTATGATTCATAAAATACACCACAAAAGCACATAGTCAAAATATGAGATATCGAAACCAACAAACAATGACAGAATTTAAGATACTACCATTTACAAAGACACAAACAATTGTATACCGCATTCTTTTTACTATCATAGGCACTATTGCATGGTTATACAGATCATGATCTTGAGTGTTTCATTCAATCATCCATAAGACAAAATTTTTTTAGAGACAAACTGAATTTAATTACGAGAACGTACTAGATAAGTAAGTGAATGAATGATGAGAAGGAAAAAAAATGGAAGAGTCCTTAGTGCACAATTCACTTGCTAGGGAATTTTAGTAGGTGAAAGATGTAAATATGAATGAAATAGTGAAAGGGAATAATGGGGGAAGTTATAGACTGAAAGGGGACGCTTCATGAATGGACATGAAGTGCAAATGGTTCACTTTTTGAAATTCTGTAGATTGGTCTGAAAAGACCCCAACTACGAGCCACTTGACATCATACGGCTCCTAGGTCCCGATTTTGTAGTAGACCCAACACTTAGGAAAATTTCAACTTCATACCTAAACACTACAAACCCCACTTACGACTCATAGAGGGGCTGATGAATCGTATGGTTGGCTCATAGTGTGTGTGCCAGCTTCTGGTACTCACTGTTTCGCACTACGAGACATGACTACAAGTCGTAACATTCACTGCCACTCGTAGGTCTGCTCGTATGAGCTGCATATGAACCAAATTTTTATGTTCTTCAGTACTTGGTTTATTCCTGCAATCTATTACCTAAAATACACTAAAATGCTAATTGATACAACTATTTCAAAGTCTCAATAAACACAACACAATATTAACTTACTAACCAACAATTAAAATACGATAAACTGTCTCAAAATAAAACAACACACAAAAAGATCCTTGGGTTGCCTCCCAAGAAGTGCCTTGTTTAACGTCGTGGCTTGACTTTGTCATCATAGATAATCAGACTTCTACATGTATTCCATCATTGCTTCTTCTACTTTTCCTTTATTCATCTTGCACTACCTCTAGTTGCTCAACGAGCTGCTCAATCCTATCACCCAGACTTTGTTGTTCCATTTTGTAATTATATTTGAGGGTATCAAACTTTATCTCCCTGACAATATCATCTTGCTCATTCACCCTGATCAAGAATTGTTCAAGCATATGCTCAATTCGAGTCCGTTTAATAGTGATATAATGCTGGTGGAGTAACCTAATCCAATGTGCAACATTTTCACTTTTGGATTTAGTAGAGGCTCTCGTAGACGCACTAGTGGTTACTCTATCTTTCCCTTGAAGGGGTTGGTAGACTTGGGCAACTAGGATAGCTTGTCCATAATCTTAATGATATCATTAAATAGTCATCTTATGAACTCCCAATAGTCCCCTCAAAACATTGTATCAACATGGTTTTGTTGTTGAGAAGTTAGTGCACGGTAAAAGCTATCCACCAATTCATCATCAGTCAGACCATGGTTTTGATTCGCTACCAAGCACTGCTTGTATCTCTCCCAAGCAACTACCAAAGGTTCTCTTAGCACTCTTTGAAGTTACAGATGTTGTTCTGTAGCTTTTGCTTATTGGACTCCTTATAGAAGTTCATAAGGAAGACTCTTTGTATTTCCCCCTTTGCTTGAGCAAACATCAGGTGGGAGGATTGACCACCATTCTGCAGCTTCAGTCTGTAGGGTCATGGGGAAAACCTGATGAGCCATGGCCTCCCAAGCAGGATGTCTTGTCCCAAGGACCTCCCTCATCATTTGAGTGAAATTCTGTAGATGACTTTGGGGATCTTTGGACCTTTGCCTATAAAATAGGGTGCGGCTCAGTATAGCTTCCAAAAGGTCACTTGCAATATAAAGCTTTTGCTCAGTCATAGTGCTAGACAACCTGCACCTAGAATCACTAACAAAAACAAATAGAAAAACTGAAATACACGAGACTCAATAAATCAACACTAGAACTAACTAATAGTGAAATCAACTCAAAAACTAGATGTATTCCCTGGCAACGACACCATAATTTCTAATGATGTTCACGCTCCAACAAGAAAGCAGTCCCTGTCAACAATTAACCT
Organism: Solanum virginianum; assembly: GCA_000787875.1. Lineage (NCBI taxonomy): Eukaryota > Viridiplantae > Streptophyta > Magnoliopsida > Solanales > Solanaceae > Solanum > Solanum virginianum. The sequence continues at coordinate 15,216 of DF361544.1, read as the reverse complement.
AACCGAGGGTAGGGTCAAATACACAGGGAATACAGGGATTGACTATAAGACTTCACAAATAATCATTTTTAGTATTTATGACTACAATCTCTAAATGGGGGAGGGGGCTTGTGATTTAAAAACAAAATAAAATAAACACTAAATATAATGCAAGAAAACACCCAATTTGGGGGACAACTCAGGAATTGTGTTTCCCATGGTTCGTCGGCTCGATTACCATAGATAATATAACTACAATTGGTGATTTGCATGCAGGACGGTAACTTAGGTTCTTCTAGCCCTTTTGTGAAGGTGAAGGTCAAATTTCACCATGGCACTTGGTCGGCCACCATAGCGTGCCAACTAACCATTACCAATAGTCCCAATCAACCTCCGCATGGTCAAATTTGGTTAATTAGACGAGAACACATCAATTGAATTATGTCATCTACTGCCCTTTTCCTATTCGTCACTACCTTGGCCAGGATTGTGATAGTAGGTAGGGTTTGGTGTTGGCCACCACTAAACAACAATAAAAATGAAGGGAAATAGATAATACATGCAAAACCCCAATCATAGAAATGCAAGAAACCTAGGTTATTTCAAGTCAACTACCCATGATTCCTACAACCACAAGTTGTGGGTGCTTAGCTACTCATGGCTAAAGCAAAACACACAAAAATGCACATGATAGATATAGTTGAGAGTTTTACCAATAACAATGAAGAGAATGGACACCACAAGTTCCAAACCCACAAACTTGATTGCTCAACAATGAGTACAAGGTAAGATTTACAATCTCCAAAATGGGTTTTCCAATAGAGAACAATAAACTACCCTAAAATACTAAGAGAAGATTCAAAATGCAATGGTAGATTATCTACTGGTCTAACTCCCTCTCAAAAACCTAACTTAAATTATATATAGTTTTTACAAAATAACCCTAAAATTTACACAGAAAAGGTTGTCGGCAGTTGATAAGTCTCATAGTTACGACTCGTAGGATGACCTACAAGTTATAGTTGGGGTCTCCTATCAGGTCCTTGGCATCTTGGACTGAATTGGTATGACTCATAGCTACGAGTCATTGCTTGAGCTGCGACTCGTATGTTTGTCTCGTTGTCTTGGTCTTCAAATTTGACCCTATGAGTTCTACAATCAATATAGGCATAATATGCATGCAACCAATCCATTGCAAGAATAACATCAAAATCAACAATATCCAACTAAACAAGACCACAAGGCAATGCTCTCTAATTCTTGCTACGAGTCCACCTATACGAGTCGTTGTATGTATTATGACTCGTAGGATGTCCTCGTAGGAGTGACCTTCACTTGGCAAATTTCTTATTTTGGTCTCTGATTCCTACTTCCACACCACTCTATGACTCGTAGCTTGAGCTACGACTCATAAGTTGGCTCATATGGCCTATACTTCAGCAAAATCTGCAACTTTTCTTCAAAATCATGCCAACCTAAATTTTCTGCAAGATCAACACAAAAACACGTCAAAACACTAAAAAAGTCACTTTAAAAACTCACAAAATCCCTTGTTTCAGGCACAAAATGTGTTGTATTTCGACAACACATCAGCTAGGCAACTCCAACTCATAGGCCACCTTACCAATCCTCCATAACACCCTATAAGGACCCATAAATCTTGGGCTTAATTTACCATTCTTACCAAAACAAACCATACCCTTCATAGGTGATACCTTCAAATAGACCCAATCACCAACTTTAAATTCATGATCTTTTCACCTCACATTAGCATAGGACTTTCGACAACTTTGGGCAGGTGTCAACTTTTCTCTAATTAACCTTACCTTCTCCATAGCCTCCATAACTAGATCTGGACCCAACAAAACCATTTCTCCTACTTTAAACCACCCAACCTGTGATCTACAACGCCTACCATAGAGGGCCTCAAAAGGAGCCATACCAATGCTAGAATGATAGCTATTGTTATAAGAAAACTCAATCAATGGAAGATGATCATCCCAACTACCCTTAAACTCCAAAATACAAGCCCTAAGCATATCCTCAAGATTTTTGATAGTTCTTTCGGCTTGGCGATCTGTTTAAGGGTGAAAGGTCGTACTAAGCTTTACCTTGGTCCCAAGAACCCTTTGGAAAAACCTCCAAAAGTGTGAAGTGAATTGAGCACCACAATTCGATATGATAAACAAGGGCACCCCATGCAAACTCACCAACTTATGAATGTACAACTTAGCATAATCTTTGGCACCATAAGTAGTTTTGACATGTAGGAAATGAGCCGACTTTGTCATCCTATCAACCTCAACCCAAATAGAATCAAAACCCTTTCTAGTCTTAGGAAACCTAACCACAAAATGCATGTTAATTTCCTCCCACTTCCAAGTAGAAATCTCTATGTCTTGAGTTAGGCCACCCACCCTTTGGTATTCAGCTTTGACTTGTTGGTAACTATGACAACCGGATACAAATTTGGCAATGTCTCTCTTCATACCTTCCCACCAAAACACATCCCTCAAATCTCTATACATCTTTAAAGAACCGGGATGAATAGAATAGGAAGAATTATGAGCCTCATCAAGAATGCATTTTCTCAAATCCCCAACACAAGGCACACACAACCTACCTTGGTACCTAAGGGCACCATCTCCCCCTTAGGAAAAAACCTCCACCTTGTCATCTTTCACCAAGGCTTTCAATTCTAATGAGGGGGGATCAAGATCTTGCTTTGCTTTCTCTTTATCAACCAAGGAAGGTTTTGAACCATCAACAACCACAATGCCACCATTATCTGCCTCTTCCAACTTAACTCCCAATCTAGCCAACCAATGAACCTCCCTAGATACCTCCTTGCCCCAATTATCAACATAAGCTAGGCTACCCATAGACACCCTACAAAAAGCATCTGCCACAACATTAGCCTTACCGAGATGATAAAGCACACTCATATCATAATCCTTAAGAAGTCTAACCACCTTCTTTGTCTCAAGTTGAGATCTATTTGAGTGAACACATATTAGAGACTCTTATGATCGAGGATCACATCAACATGTACCCTATACAAATAATGATGCCAAATTTTCAAAGCATATACCATGGCGGCCAATTCAAGATCATGAGTAGGATAATTCTTTTTATGCACTTTGAGTTGCCTAGAAGCATAGGCTATCACCTTACTATTTTTCCTCAAAACACAACCCAAACCAATCCAGGAGGAATCACAATACACAACAAACCCCTCCAAACCTTACGGTAGAGGCAAGATAGGTAGCGGACACAAGCTTATCCTTAAATATTTGGAAACTCTTTTTACACTCATCGGTCCACACAAACTTAGCCTTCTTTTGAGTCAACTTAGTCATGGGAGAAGCAATAGAAGACACTCACAAACCTCAGAAAGTAACTCGTTAAGCCCAATATGTTTCAAATGTTCGATGGGGTCAATGGTTTAAGCCAATTTCTAATCACATCCATAAACCTACCCTTAACCACCACATCATGACTCTCCCACCCAAGGATGGGTTCATTTGAAAATTGGAATTTGACCCTATGAGTTCTACAATCAATATAGGCATAATATGCATGCAACCAATCCATTGCAAGAATAACATCAAAATCAACAATATCCAACTAAACAAGACCACAAGGCAATATTTATGCAAGATGCAAATAGGACAATTTCTATAGACCTTTCTAGCAACAATAGATGGACCAATAGGAGTAGACACCTTAGAAGACTCACTAAACAATCCAGGCTCAACATGAAACCTTTTGGCAATAAGAAGAGTAACAAAAGAAAGAGTGGCACTCTAAGTAGATACCTCATATGACTCACACAATAATTCGGGCTCAACATGGAACTTTTTGGCAGCAAAGGGGATAACAAAAGAAAGAGTGGCACCCGAATCAATCAATGTATACACATCAAAATCAAAGACTTTTAACATACCGGTGATGACATTGGGAACCTCATCAACCCCTTACCTCCGTTGAAGAGCATAAAATCGATTATACTTTGGGGCACCACCTTGTTGGCCTCTTCTACCCAAAGGAACTACATTAGTACCCCGGCCTTGAGGGAAAACATCCTTACCCTTATTCCAATTACGAGGGCAATACATCATCTTGTGGCCTACTTCCTCACAACTATAACAAGCATTAGTAGCTCTCAAGCATAGGCCACCATGACCCTCACCACATCTTGGACACACTTCATTAGGACTCACACCACTATTATCTTAGGCCATTGGGATCAGTGGCAAATCTCCTATTGGAAGTATACAAAGCCTTTGGCCTTGATGAAACCAACCACTTTTGCGACTTTGGAACTTACTATCCAAATGGGCCTTCTTGGCCTCATGACCTTTTTTCTTTCTCAACTTTTCCTCCTCCATTTATTTGGCATAAGTCATCAAGTGGTATAAGTCCATGTCATTAATCAACACAACCGACTGATACTCCTCACTCACCAAGTCAGATACACCCATCACGAACTTATTCATTCTAGACCTTTGGTCGATAACCAAGTGTGGAGCATATTTTGAAGTTGGTTGAACTTGAGGGCATACTCCCTCACACTCATAGATCCTTGCTTCAAATTCATGAACTCCACCATTTTGGCCTCTTTAATCTTAAGAGAAAAGAACTGGTTGAGGAAAGCTACTTTAAACTTCTCCTATATAACCACATTTTTGTTCCCCTTCTCCTCTTTCCACTAAGTGCACAATATTTTGGCCACCCCCTTGAGTTGGTAAGCCACCAACTCCGCCTTCTCTTCTGACCTTACACATATGATAGCCAATACATTATGAACCTCATCCACAAATTCTTGAGGCTCCTCATCCATTTAGACCTATAGAATTCCGGTGGGTTCATCCCCATAAAGTTCCTCACCCGAGATGCTGGAGTAGGAGCATAGGGGCTTGGGCCCCTTGGTTGGCTTGGTTAGCCACAACTTAAGCTAGCAAAGTGAGAGCATCCCGGAGCTTACCATGAGCCAGTTTTTCCTCGGATGTACGGGTTCTTCTTCCTCTTGTGTTAGGCATGATCTAGCATAGCAAAGAACAATCATTGAGGGGACCCTTACCTTAATTTCTATAGCACGACATAGAGTAAGAAGAAAGGAAACATTTCCTAAAATGTCTCATAGCCTCTTACTCATT
>DF361545.1:40009-50477 GCA_000787875.1 Solanum virginianum | reverse complement strand
AAATAACATCTCTACTGATGAATAGCTCCCCTTTTTCTCTAAGTCATACCACACATATCCCTTTTGAGTAATTGAAGACTCTATAAGAACTAACATTCTGAACCTAGACTTTAGTGTCAAATTCTGGAACTGTCTTTGCATAATGTCTTTTAGATCAATAAAATTCACCCTTGTACTATCAGATCTTTTACTTCCATGCTTTGCAGCACATTTGTTTTTCCATAGATTCTAGCACATAAATATTAGCATGGATTGAATCAATAGCTTTTGAACATCATTCTTTGGCTTCCTATTCCACCGGAACTTCAACAAACAATGTAAAGGAATGGGACTAGGGTTAATGCCAACTGAATCAGAGAAGTGTTGCCATATATGATTGGCATAATTCTTGGAACCAAAGATATGTCGAATACTATCCAAAAAATGCCTAATGCAGTAGGAATACTCATTAGGTCCCACCACAAAGTCAGTAATCTAGTCACTGGTAGGTAATTTCAACCTTAATGCTCTCCAAACCAAAACAAGAAAATTTGAAGGAATATATCTATTCCAGATGTACTGATTCATCCAATTATTCATTTTTTCTTTCCAATGTAATTCCAGGCTAATACACTAGAGAATTTCCCATGACCAGTTAGTTTCCACACTACTTTATCAAGAACACTAGGGTTGTACTTTATTTTGACTTGTAATATCTGAGGGATCAACACTACAGGAGCATGTTATCTTATCTTGGTCTCATTCCACTAGCCATTAGTCATGAATTAAGCTACAGTTGTATTGTTACGTCTTAAACTACTAGACGAGTAGTCTAAAAGTGGTCTAACACCAAGTCAATCATCCTACCAAAATGAGCAACCACTTGAATTGATTCTCTAGTGTGATGAGGGTGGTGAATTCATCATAACAGACTTCATTAAGCATCTAAAAGATTGTGGTATTGGTAGGAACATCTTATGTCCTAACACACTTGAACAAAATGGAGTTTCATAAAGAAAGCATAGGCATATTGTTGAGACTGAATTAACTCTTCTATTCCATGCTTATGTTCCTTCATTCTATGGCTTGAGGATTTTCTCACTGCAGTGTTTCTCATTAGTAGAACTACTCTATGCTTATCTTCCTTCGTTCTATTGCTTGAGGATTTTCTCACGGCAGTGTTTCTCATTAGTAGAATGCCCTCCTCAGTCTTAAAGATGGTGACTCCTTTTGTTATGTTATATAGTGAGCAACCTAATTACATCAACTTAAAGGTACTTAATTGTAGTTGTTACCCATATATCAAGTTCAGTCCAAAAACCTATGATTGTGTTTATGGGATACAATAACTTGCACAAAGGTAACAGATATTTTCATCCTTCATCAAGGAGAGTGTTTGTGACCAAACATGTTGTTTTTGATGAAAGCACATTAATATAACAACACTCATGACTATTGATGATGATAGTGGTATAGATCCCTCAGAGGCAGGCTCAGATATTGGTGGTAAGGACCAAATTGAAGGTATAGGTTCCGCTGGTTCAGATAGTGGTGGTTCATCTAGTCCACAAGGGATACATTTAGAAGTTGATCTCTCTAGATAGAGTATGACAACGAATAGCAATCTGGGGATACTACAATACAACAAGTTGCCTCAATTGATACACCTCCTGCGCCACAAAGGCATCATATGATCACAAGAGACAAGGCAGCAGAGATTCACCTATTGCTTGTTTCTAGCACCAAAGAAGAGATTTTGAGAGAACCAGAATCTACCAATGAAGTTGTAAAGGCACCACATTGGCTTGCAGCTATGTAGGAGGAAATCAACGCTTTACATAGCAATACCACATAGACATTAGTACCTAAATCTGCTGTTATGAATCTAGTTGGTTCCAAGTGTGTATATAAGACAAAGTTGAAAGCCAATGGAACAGTAGATAGATATAAAGCAAGACTTGTTGCCAGGGGTTCTTCGATAGTATTTAGGTTTTAAAAATTATCCCCACAAAGAATTACCAGACTTGAACCTCTACAGTAGGCATAGCCTAAAGAATCTGAAAATGCTCCTCATTAACCATGCTAAGAATACATTGTAATATATATCCTCCTTCCATCAACTACATCGGTAGAATCAGAAGAAACACTAATGGGACTTTCGGAATGGGTTATAGTAATATCACCTTGCACTGGGGTAACAGGGGTATGGGATTTATCCAGAACATTTGGATCAGCATCATCATCATGTGATGCTATCTCAATACCTAGACTCTTGGAAGTAGTCTACTGCATAGTTGTTGTTTCCTCCTCTAGCATAAAAGGCCATATCCGGATTATTACTCCCACTTACCGCCGGACTTGCTCCTCAAGGTAACCGAGCGAGGATGAACTACTCTGATACCACTTCTGTCACGACCCAACCCCGTGGGCTGTGACTAGGGCCCGATTGGGACACCCAGACACAAATGCGAACTAGATTATAACTCTAACCGATATCTTATTTTATAGAAATTTTGGTAGAATTTCCTTTGTTTTACGGACTATCCCAAACCCTACATACAGAAAAGTCCCAGCACACAACATATATATATATATATATGCGGGCTGACAAGGTCACCACTGCAGTTAAACCGCCTAACAAACATATCATACGCACATAGTCATACAAACTGCCATAACCCATACACACAGGCATCGACAGACCTCTAACTATACCAACAGAATCAGAAGATGTGACAGGGCCCCGTCGTACCCTCAAATGAACATAAATACAAAATAAAGAAATAAGTGCATATACCAAGTGTTTGCTCCAAAACAAAAGGAGCACTTCAAACGGCAGTCAGAGATCCTAAGCTAGTGGCTCACTACTCTATACTTCAGCACCTACGGGCATGAAACGCAGCCCCTAAAGCAAAGGGGGGCCAATACGAAATACGTACCGAATATGTAAAGCGGAAAGTGCAAAGTATAAGTAAGAGTAATAAACTAAACATAGGTATAGAAGTCAAACTCATATGCAAACATCAAAATATTTGTTTTCTCAAAATATCAAACTGATGCATAACATATAGGAATGATGGCGACCTCTAAACTCGCGCCATACCACAGGAACAGATGCATAACATACAGGAACGATAGAGACCTCCAAACTCGCGCCATACCACAGCATCACACCAGAAAGTTCAAATCTTTGAAATCTCCGACACAAATCACAAACATAGGATAAGTGAGCCGGCATCCCTAAACTCACAAATGATATAGTAAATGTGGCGTGATGCCACTAAACAAAAGGTCCAATCTCGGCCGAGCCGACCCTACCGTACCCTACCACCTTCAGAATATATAGATATATATTATAATATGCACGACAACAACCCGCCCAGGAACTGGTGAACGAGATCATAATAGGCACGAATAGAGTCGTGAGAATGATATGCACAAAAATCATTATCAAAAATCCCAAAACAGTAGTAAAATATTCATGTTCAAAAATAACATATTATTTGTTCTAAATTCTTTTAGAATAGTTAAAATTTCAAGAAAGAGGTGTTGTGGGTGCCACGGTCGATGAAAACCTGAACTAGCCTGACTTAGGAGGAACATACTTTGTCTAGATCATACAAACTACTATGTAATGTTTCAGAATAGTTTTTAAGGAAATTCGGGCTTTTAGTCAAAAATTACGCCACCCCTGCCGTACCCAACCAACTTCGGAATATATAGATATATAGTATAATACGCACGACAACAATCGGCTCGGGAACCGGTGAACAAGATCATAATAGGCACGACTAGAGTTATGAGAATGATATGCACAAAAATCATTATCAAAAATCCCAAAACAGTAGTAAAATATTCATGTTCAAAAATAACATATTATTTGTTCTAAATTCTTTTAGAATAGTTAAAATTTCAAGAAAGAGGTGTTGTGGGTGCCACGGTCGATGAAAACCTGAACTAGCCTGACTTAGGAGGAACATACTTTGTCTAGATCATACAAACTACTATGTAATGTTTCAGAATAGTTTTTAAGGAAATTCGGGCTTTTAGTCAAAAATTACAATTATTTATGCTTTACACACTACATTAAATGCATAAGAGTAAAAAATATGACCAATTTCTTTAGGAATACCAAGAACGAACATAGGATATGTTTAAGCCCGAGTTGTAAAGGAAGAGGGATGTTTCGAAACTTATAACATTAGCTATTTTTAACTAAGTCATACCATAGAACAAGATGCTTTACATACCTCAATTTCTTCTCCAACTAATTCCAACGCAAAGCCAATCCAACTTATACATCCGAATGTCCACCACCTACAACATATCACAATAACGCCAACGATTAGCTAAAGGCCTTGCTGGGCCTTAAATCCCCAAATTGCCCCTAATTTTACAAAACTTTCGGCAGCACTTCCCTTAGAATATAGGCTGCCCCAAGAATCAATTTGGCTCAAATTAATCAACAACACAACAACAACAACCCAAAAACACCAACAATCATTTTCAATACCATTGCCACACCAGATTCATTAAATAACTTCATTTTATCAAGATTACAAAAATAGGACAGCAGCTTATATTTACATATACATGATGTTCAAGCCATCTCTTACCTTCCAAGAATCATATTACACCAACTAAACGTTAAATACATATTTCTAATGCAACATACATTTAACTACATATTTAGACCCCAAATTCGGCCACCCTTCTAACATATACATATAAACAATTTTCACTACTTCTTGCACCCCACAAAGATAACCATCCACTACTTCTTGCACCCCACAAAGATCATTTCCATGCTATTAACACATAATTTCATGGTTTCAAAACAATATAACACAACTTACATACATATCTTAAATTCGACCCCCACTTCAAATTATACAACTCACCTTAACATGAAATGTTTTCCAGATTTCTTTCCATTTAACATATTCCAACATATATAGAATATTTAATTTACATAAAACAATACTAGAAACTACAATACCTTTTAAATCCCTTAATTGGACCCAAATCACCAAAATCGTAGAACAAGGCATTTTCTTGGCCAACCAACACCTCCACGCTACTTAGGGGACTCAATATACCAAGCTTGTAGTGTCAAAATAATTTTGGAATCGAAAAACCAAATTTTTGGTTGTTGGTTGAGCCAACCTGAGAGCTAAAGGTTTGGCTTGTTCTTGTTTAATCTCTTTTTTTATCTAAGTGTTTGGGTGAAAGAATGAGAACATGATAAGGGGTCTTATGTATATAAAGACCAAGTAATTGGCCCCACTCCATATGTGTTCCAATAGAAATATAACACCCTTCAAGTGGACCAATATTTAATTTCTCTTCAAGACCCCAAGTTTCACAAATTACACTTTGATCCTTGAACTTTTTTTAATCGAACCAATTAAGGACATATGAAGATCCAATTAAGCACATATGGGTCCCAACACTCCAAATTCTAAAAATTCTACTTGAGTCCCCAAACTTTCCAATACTGTCACTTTAGTCCTGAATTTTTCCAAAAATGCCACATTAGTCTCGGTCTGTGGACGCATATATATATATATATATTTATATGTGTGTGTGTTGGTTGTGCCCAGTTTGTATGACTAGACATGTATGATGTATATGTTGAGCAATTTTACCCGTTGCGGTGACCTTGTCGGCCCACATGTATTTGTATAATATTCTGCTTGGATTTTTCTGTTGCAGGGGTATTTGGGATAGTGAGTAAAAAACAAAGAAAACTCTGCACAAAAATAGGACAGCAGCTTANCATGGGCCGGCTTTGCTTAGACTGGGGTTATAAGGCGCTGGGCTTTTGATATGTTGGCATTATGACTTGTGAGTGCAGTGGTCTTTCCTGACTCACTTATTCTATGTTGGTATTATGTGACGGAGACTTCAGAGATTTGAACTTTCTGGTGATACGTTGTGGTGTGGCACATGTTTTGGAGGTCGTCATCGTTCCTGTGCGTTAGGCATGATTTGGGTATTTTTGCAAATAAACATTTTAATATTTTGGATATGTATTTGACTTTTATACTTTTATTTTGATTATTACTCTGATTTATATTCTGAGCATTCTGCTTTACATGCTTGGTACGTAATCCTGTACTAACCCCCTTGCTTTGGGCTGCATTTCATGCCCGCAGCTACCGACTTTCAGGTTAGTGATCCTCCAGCTTAGGACTCCCACTTGCTATTTGAACCGCTCCCTTGCTTCAGAGCCTACATTTGATATACACACTTGTTTATTATTTTGGATATACGTTATTCGAGGGTTCGACGGGGTCCTGTCCCATCCTATGGTTTTGTCAGTCTGTATAGAGGTCTGTGGACGCATATATATATATATATATTTATATGTGTGTGTGTTGGTTGTGCCCAGTTTGTATGACTAGACATGTATGATGTATATGTTGAGCAATTTTACCCGTTGCGGTGACCTTGTCGGCCCACATGTATTTGTATAATATTCTGCTTGGATTTTTCTGTTGCAGGGGTATTTGGGATAGTGAGTAAAAAACAAAGAAAACTCTGCCAAAATTTTTATAAAAATACTGCATCAGTTTTAATCTGCCTTTGCATTTATGTTTGGGTGCCCAAATCGGGCACTAGTCACGGCCCATGGACTGGGTCGTGACAGAAGTGGTATCAGAGCAGTTCATCCTTGGAGTGTCCACAAACCATGTCTAGTAGAGTCTTGTTTATCGATGTGTTGTGCACCACATCTATAAACAGGAGGCTACAGGACATTTAGGATGTTATTCTTCTTTTTGATCTTAGATCGTGTGGTAGAGCTATGTATTAGGGTGACCCTTTCTGACCAAATATGTTGTTTTCATTGATGCCTCCGAGAAAGATCCCGGCAGCCCGGAGGAGCAAGTCTTCTTTAGGAATACCAAGAACGAACATAGGACATGTTTAAGCCCGAGTTGCAAAGGAAGAGGGATCTTTCAAAGCTTATAACATTAGCTATTTTTAACTAAGTCATGTCATAGAACAAGATGCTTTACATACCTCAATTTCTTCTCCAACTAATTCCAATGCAAAGCCAATCCATCTTATACATTCGAATGTCCACCACCTACAACATATCACAATAACGCCAACGATTAGCTAAAGGCCTTGCTGGGCCTTAAATCCCCAAATTGCCCCTAGTTTTACAAAACTTTCGGCAGCACTTCCCCTAGAATATAGGCTGCCCCAAGAATCAATTTGGCTCAAATTAATCAACAACACAACAACAACAACCCAAAAACACCAACAATCATTTTCAATACCATTGCCACACCAAATTCATTAAATAACTTCATTTTATCAAGATTACAAAAATAGGACAGCAGCTTATATTTACATATACATGATGTTCAAGCCCTCTCTTACCTTCCAAGAATCATATTACACCAACTAAATGTTAAATACATATTTCTAATGCAACATCCAACTAAAGTCAAATACATATTTCCAATGCAACAAACATTTACTACATACTTAGACCCCAAATTTAACCACCCTTCTAACATATACATATAAACAATTTTCACTACTTCTTGCACCCCACAAAGATCATTTCCATGCTATTAACACATAATTTCATGGTTTCAAAACAATATAACACAACTTACATACATATCTCAAATTCGACCCCCACTTCAAATTATACAACTCACCTTAACATGAAATGTTTTCAAGATTTCTTTCCATTTAACATATTCCAACATATATAGAATCTTTAATTTACATAAAACAATACTAGAAACTACAATACCTTTTAAATCCCTTAATTGGACCCAAATCGCCAAAATCGTAGAACAAGGCATTTTCTTGGCCAACCAACACCTCTACGCTACTTAGGAGACTCAATATACCAAGCTTGTAGTGTCAAAATAATTTTGGAATCGAAAAACCAAATTTTTGGTTGTTGGTTGAGCCAACCTGAGAGCTTCAGGTTTGGCTTGTTCTTGTTTAATCTCTTTTTTTTTCTAAGTGTTTGGGTGAAAGAATGAGAACATGATAAAGGGTCTTATGTATATAAAGACCAAGTAATTGGCCCCACTTCATATGTGTTCCAATAGAAATATAACACCCTTCAAGTGGACCAACATTTAATTTCTCTTCAAGACCCCAAGTTTCACAAATTACACTTTAGTCCTTGAAATTTTTTTAATCTAACCAATTAAGGACATATGAAGATCCAATTAAGCACATATGGGTCCCAACACTTCAAATTCTAAAAATTCTACTTGAGTCCCTAAACTTTCCAATACTGTCACTTTAGTCCTGAATTTTTCCAAAAATGCCACATTAGTCTCAAATTTCGTAACGGTTTCAATACACCAAAAATATGGGTTCTAATATCAAGTTTCCATCAACCATGGGACCCACCACACCCTTTTTGAAATCTCGGTTACTTTGAAAAAATTTGGAATGTTAGACTGGGGTTATAAGGCGCTGGGCTTTTGATATGTTGGCATTATGACTTTTGAGTGCAGTGGTCTTCCCTGACTCACTTATTCTATATTGGTATTATGTGACGGAGACTTCACAGATTTGAACTTTCTGGTGATACGTTGTGGTATGGCACATGTTTTGGAGGTCGTCATCGTTCCTGTGCGTTAGGCATGATTTGGGTATTTTTGCAAATAAACATTTTAATGTTTTGGATATGCATTTGACTTTTATACTTTTATTTTGATTATTACTCTGATTTATATTCTGAACATTCTGCTTTACATGCTTGGTACGTAATCCTGTACTAACCCCCTTGCTTTGGGGGCTGCATTTCATGCCCGCAGCTACCGATATTTGGGTTAGTGATCCTCCAGCTTAGGACTCCCACTTGCTGTTTGAACCGCTCCCTTGCTTCGGAGCCTACATTTAATATACACACTTGTTTATTATTTTGGATATACGTTATTCAAGGGTTCGACGGGGCCCTATCCCATCCTATGGTTTTGTCAGTCTGTATAGAGGTTTGTGGACGCATATATATATATGTGTGTGTGTGGGTTGTGCCCAGTTTGTATGACTAGATATGTATAATGTATATGTTGAGCAATTTTACCCATTGCGGTGACCTTGTCGGCCCACATGTATTTGTATAATATTCTGCTTGGATTTTTCTGTTGCAGGGGTATTTGGGATAGTGAGTAAAACAAAGAAAACTCTGCCAAAATTTTTATAAAAATACTGCATCTGTTTTAATCTTCCTTTGTATTTATGTTTGGGTGCCCCAATCGGGCACTAGTCACGGCCCATGGAATGGGTCGTGACTGAAGTGGTATCAGAGCAGTTCATCCTCAGAGTGTCCACAAACCATGTCTAGTAGAGTCTTGTTTATCGTTGTGTTGTGCACCACATCTATAAACAGGAGGCTACAGGACATTTAGGATGTTATTCTTCTTTTTGATCTTAGATCGTGTGGTAGAGCTGTGTATTAGGGTGACCCTTTCTGACCAAATGTGTTGTTTTCATTGATGCCTCCAAGAAAGATCTCGGCAGCCCGGAGGAGCAAGTCTTGCAGTAAGAGAATAATAATCTTGGTATGGCCTTTTATGCTAGAGGAGGACCTTCAAAATTTTAGGAAAACTACAATGTGGTGTGTGAGTTTTGCAAGGTGAAAGGACCCACAAAAGAGGTATGCTACAAGTTGGTAGGATATCCTACTATTAGTGCTCATAATGTGGTGGTAGACAATCACTTTCAAGAGCTTGAGAAAGGGTTAAAAGGTGTGCTGCAGTCTGGTTATAGTGAACAATGCACTAGCCAAGTACAACATGAGATGGGGCCTATCCTTTCACAAAGAAATAGCATAATCAGATCTTAGCACTTCTAAAAGGTAAAGGTAATGTAGGGGTCAAGCTTGATATAACAACATCTGAAAGTCTATCAGGTAAAGAGTTTCATGGAGCTTTTTATAGCTAAAAGGTCCAAGAGTGGATAATTGAGCCCCTCCAGCATGAGCGAACCCTTTCGGAACTGGTTAAGGAATAAGATAGATAAGCTGGGGCCTAGGAATAATCTGAAAAACGCTTGCCTCGTATTTTCATGTCAAGCAAGTGTTGGACTGAAGCCCTTACCAACTATGCTTATCCCACTACTAATCATATGATAGCTGATGTAGAACTTCTAGATAAAGCAACAATTAGTAAGCCTGATAGTACAAGGAAAGTACATTGACCTATAGGAGATGAAACTTCAGTTACAAAGGTTGGATCTAGTACAATTACTATAAGAAGCACTTTGTCTAATGTGCTCTACCTACCTAAATTTAAATATAACCTTATGTATGACTCAAAAGTTATAAGAGGGTTGGGATGCTCAGTTAATTTCTTTCCTGATTTCTGTGTCTTTCAGGATCTCTCAAATGGAAGGTTAAGGGAGATTGGTAAAAAAAAGGTCTGATAGTGGTACTGAATTTGTCAATTCAGTGTGCAGTACCATGTTCAACAGTCTTGGAATGGTGCATCAGACAAGCTGA
>DF361545.1:29311-39629 GCA_000787875.1 Solanum virginianum | reverse complement strand
ACCTACTGAACTAGCTGAGTGTGATACAAGACCTTCCTCAGAACAAGTCATAGAACATGTTTTTAATGAGGTAATTGAAGATCCACCTGAGACTTCTATAACTCTGACAGGTGTCTAATGAAGTGGTACCTTTGGTTTCTAGAAGTTAGAGGGTCCTGTAGAGGTAGGAATCCTCCATTATGGTTGAAAGACTTTGTGTCATTAAGTATCATGGATGGAGTTACATATCCTATGGCCAATTACATAAAGTATGATCATCTATGACGTAAATATTAGGTCTATCTAAGCAGGATGTTTGAAGTAGCAGAACCTAACACTTATGATGAAGTTGTTTAGGATCGTAGATGGGTGGAAGCTATGAAGTTGGAAATAGAAGCACTTTATAATAACCATGCAGGGGATCTGGTACCATTATCTATAGGAAAGAAACCTATTGGTTGTAGATGGATGTATAAAGTGAAGTATAAGGCAAATGGAGATATCGAAAGGTTTAAAGGGGTACGGTGAGCAAGAAGGTATTGATTACCAAGAAATTTTCTCACTTGTAGTTAAGATGAAAATAGTCAGGTCTGTACTTGCTCTTGTGGCACTCAAAGGTTGGTCTATACATTAAATAGATGTTTTTAGTGTTTTGCTTACAAGGTGAATTTTTTGATAAAATCTATATGCAGCTTCCTCAAGGTTTTTGTTGAGTTAAGGGAAGAGTATAGTGTGTACCTCCAAGACATGGAATGCGAAACTAACTAAAGCGCTACTACGCTTCAGATCTCAACAAAGCCAACATGACCATTCACTATTTATCAAGAAAGAAATAGAAAGAGTAACTGTGGTACTTGTATATGTCGATGATATGCTTATAGCAGGTGATAGTCTCAAACGAAGTCGGCACACAAGGACAACATTACAAGAAAAATTTAAGATGAAAGACTTGGAAGAGTTAAAATACTCCTAGGAATTAAGTTTGCAAGATCTGAAAAGGGACTATAATGCATCAACGGAAATATATATACCGCACGTATATCAAAAATAGGACTTTATGCTACAAAACCAGCCATGACTCCTATAGATACCCATATAAAATTGACATCAAGAGGGGATAATGATCATCTGTCAGAAGGGAATGAACAAACAGAAACCTGGGCTGATTAAAGTTGTTATCACAAACTCATAGGCAAGCTTCTCTACCTAACCATGATAAGACCAGATATTTTCCTGCTGCATACAAACTGAGCTAATTCTTGCAAGCTCCTAACCAGTCTCTTATGAAAGCTGCACTCAGAATAGTAAGGTACCAAGCTTGAAATGTCAGTTTATGCTGATATAGACTGGGCTACCTATCCTAATACCAGAAGGTCTGTAATTGGTTATGTAGTTAAACTTAGAGATTCACTTAGCATCTGGAAATTCTAAGAAGTAGACCACAGGCTCAATCATCTCAGGTCTAAGGTACATTGGGCCATATCTAATTGTTCGTAGCATAGGCAGGGTTGCCTAGGAGTTAGATCTGCCAGTTGTTTTGGAGGCAGTACACTACTTTATGTTTCTATGCTTCGTAAGTATGTTGGTGATCCTTCCAGAATTTTTCCTGTGGATTATATTCAGGTTACTAAGGAGCTATCTTATAAAGAATATTTCGTAGTTATATTGGACCGTCAGATTTTGAGGTTGTGAAACAAAGATGTGGCTTCAGTTAAGGTGTTTTGGCATAATAATAATAGGGAGGAGATGACTTGGGAAGCAGAGGAGCTTATGAAGAAGAAATACCCTTATTTATTTCCCATACCTACAGGTAAGTCAATTTCTTGCTCAACTGTATTGTATGATAGCTAAATTATTAGTTAGGAATGGGGTGTAAGAAAAGAAAGATAGAACTCCTCCTTAAGTTATGAATACGGCTCATAAGGCTAGTTTAACATTCGGTGACGAATATTCTAAAGGGGGGAGAATGGTAGAACCCGTATTTTGGTGCATTGGAACTATTACGAAATTGGAACTAATATGATATTATTATAAAATTTGGGACTAAAGTGACAATATTGAGAAGTTTAGGACTCAAGTAGAATTTTTAAAACTTAGATTTTTAGGACTCATATGTCCTTAATTGGATCTTCGTATATCCTTAATTGGCACAATTAGGAAAATTTTGGGGACCAAAGTGAAGTTTTCACAAGTTATAGTCTAGAAGAAATCTAGTGTACCCCACTTAAGGTGTGTTATATTGCTATTGGTCCAAGTGTAAGAGGTGGGGCCAAGCTTTGGTCTATATAGATATGGGAAGACCCTTATCTTGTTCCTAAAACACTTAGAAAAAAATTACCAAGAATAAGAACACCCCCAAGAACAAGCTCTCGGGTTACTGTTCACAGAGGACAAAAAAATTTGCTTTCTTCGATTCTAAAATTATTTTGATATTACAAACCTTATATTTTGAGTCCTCTAAGTAGCGTGGAGGTGTTGGTTGGGCAAGAAAACGCTTCCTTTGTCGACTTTGGCGACTTGAGCCTATTTAAGGAGTTTAAGAGGTAAGATGATATTTAGTAATAGTGATAAAATGATGTTATTTGGTATATTTGATGTTGTAATGGCATTGGAAAGGCTTGTTGATGTTGGTTGGTTGTTGTTGTTGTTGATTAATTTGAGCCGAGTTGATTCTCGGGGTAGCCTATATTCTAGGGGAAGTGCTACCGAATTTTTTGTAAAATTGGGGGTAAATTTGGAATTTAAAGCCCAAAAAGGCCTTTAGCTAATCATTTGGCGTTATTGTGATTCATTGTAGACGTTGGATATACGGAATTATAACTTGGATTGGCTTTGCGTTAGGATTAGTTGGAGAAGGAATTGAGGTATGTAAAGCATTCCGTTCTTTGGCATGACCTAGTAAATGCGGAAAAATATTATAAGTCTCGAAAGATCCCATTTCCTTGCAATTCAAGCCTAAATATACTTTATGTTCATTTTTGCCCATTCTTATGAATAATTAGCTATATCTTTAGCTCTTGTATCTTTGAAATCCATAAATGGTAAGAGTTTGAAGAGAAATTGATTAGTTTGAAAGACTTTGTGCTCTAATTGTTCCAAAAATAGAAATGCTTACAACTTTTGATAAAAAGCCCAAATTAATTTGAAAATTGTTTTGAGACGCTTTCTAGTAGTTTGCCTGATCTAGGTGAAGTATGTTTCTTCTAATTCGAGCTGCTTCGGGTTTCCATCAGCCATGGAACCCGCGACACCCTGTTATGCAAATTTTGGTAACTTTAAAAGAATTTAGAAATAAATATTATCTCGATTCCAAATATAACAATTTTACATATCTTTAAACTTATGATACTGATTTTGTGCATATGATTTCTCATGACTCTGCTCGTGCCTGTTATGATATCATTTACCGATTCCTGGGCTGGTTGTTGTCGTGCGCATTATGATATATATATTCTGGTGTTATGTCATGTTTGTGGTTCGACGGGTCGGCTTCGCCCCAAGGGCCGTCTCCACTTAGTTTGTGTTATGTCGTGATTAGGCTTTCTAATATGTTAGCGGTGTACTGTGTTGTGATATGTGATAGGGATTCGGAGATTTCCAACTTTCTGATATTATATCGTGTTATGGCTCCATCGACAGGTGGACAACCATATTCCCTGTGCCCTATGCATGATTTGTATTTTGGAAAGTAAGCATAATATTTCGGTTCTGTTTTGGATAACTATGATTCTGTTTCAGTTATTACTCTGATTTACATTCTGTACATTCTTTACATACTCGGTACATATTTCATACTGACCCTTCTGTGCTTCGGAGGCTGCATTTCATGCCCGCAGGTACTGACCCATCAGCTTAGGACCTCCATCTGTGGTTTGAAGTGCTCCTTTACTCCGGAGCCCATTCTGGTATATCTATGTATATTTTAGTATGTTGCATTTTGTACGTCAGTTCTGGGTATGACGGGGCCCTGTCCCATCTTATGATTCTATTTTTTTTGTTAGAGGTCTGTGGACGCCTGTGTGTGTATGGGCTATGACAGTTTGTACGACTATATATGTATGCTGGGCGATTTTAACCGCAGCGGTGACCTTGTCGGCCCGCATATGTATTTGTTTGATATTCTGTCTGGATTTTTCTGTGTGCAGGGTGTTTGGGTTAGTATATAAACAAAGAAAACTCTGCCAAAATTTTTGTAAAAATAAGATGTGTATTTGCTGTCTGGCTTTGTGTTTGCGTCTGGGTGCCCAATCCGGGCATAAGTCATGGCCCACGGGGTTGGGTCGTGACATTCATCATAACACCATCCTGAGTAGCTTGAGACATATTCTATAATGTAACGGTTAGGGGGTTAGTAATAAGCCCTAGGTGACCTAACTCTATAGCATGACATGGATTATGAAAAAGTGAAACTTTTCCTAGCAGCCATGAATAAGACTCTAATCGATGCGGTGTATTGGACTTTGAGGATCTAACAACCTAGTCCTCTGATACCATGTTTGTCACAACCCAAAATAGGGCCTAGACGTGACACGGCAAATGGGGAGCGCGAAGGGTCCCCAAATAAGCCTCTTAATTTATCATTACACATTATTGGTCGCGGAAGCATTTAAATGACATAAAAGAGTAGAAATAGGGGCAATGGGACTAAGGGAAAAACTTGCACAATATCGTGATCAAGGGACAAGAGTCAAAACTCATATCATAGATACATAGCATGTCCAACAACACCTCTACTACATAGATAAGAACCGGGGCCAAGACAAAGCAACAACGCTCACCCTTATTGTCTAAATAGAAAGTAAAGAAGAGTGTTCAATACTAATAGGAGAAACAAATACTAAAGTCCCCAAAGTGGAGGACTCACCAACTAGCTTGTGTAGTACCAAACTAGCCACGTGGAGGAGAAGGATGGTCAACTTGGGCTTCAATCCCTACATGGTGATATCACGTAGGCAAGAGTATATGTTACTACGTTTAAATGTACTAAGTATGTAGGATGCAATGCAACAATAAGTAGGAATCATAATCAAAATGCATAATATCAAGCAATAGACATAACATAACAATTTAAAATGTATGTTCAATGCTTAAGTAAAATATGCTCAAGTAAATCATGCTTATATAGGATATCAATGTGAAGAAGAAACCAAATTAGCTGTTCAAGATATAAACCCCTTGGTGGTTGTGTGGTATAAACCCCTCACATGGTTGATGGTAATCACACCTTATCAACATGTTGACAAATTATAAAACCCTCACATGATTAATGAGTATAAACCACCAATATGGTTACCCAGGCTCCTATCCCCCCGGATCGGGTATGGTCTAATGCAACATTTTATATAGGATTTATCATATGCTCTAGTGCAACACTTCATACAGGAATAATCATATATATAATCTCATTTCATCATTATAACATCATTCATATCTTATCGTATGCTTTGGACATTCAATTCCTCAAGAAACCATAACCGGACATTTTATCATACACTTAGAAGGTGTGAAATGGTAGTATAAAACCATGCAATTTAGAGATGAAATCATGCAAGAAAATCCATTGTAAAACCATCAATCAACACCTTGCAACACCCTCAAGGCGTATATATCAAAACCCTTAATTAAATCTTACCATAAACCCAAGATTTATAGCTCAGAACATAGCAAAACAGTCACAATTTTACATAGCTTTAGCATAGTGTGCAGTGAATTTCATAGTATGCAAGACTCATTTGTAAATCACTTTAAATCATGAAATTTGAGTAAGAGGAGGCTTGGGTATCATGGGTGAAAGGAACCCATGAAAGAAACCCATATACCATGGCTTATAGATAAACTTGGTGAAAATTGGAGATGGAAACTTGAAGATTGAAAAAGAACCTTGAAGGAGAACCTTAGCTTGGGATGAGGGTTTGGTACTTGAGTTTGGGGAGTGAAAATGTGAATAAGTTTTTGATTTAGTATTGGAAAATATTTTTGGGTAGTATGAGGGTGAAATATGTCTAAGTATAGTTAAAAACATGTGTGGGAGCTTTTAGGCCCAAGACTTAAAGTCTTGGACCGTAGTTGAAAAATAGAGTCCCAAAATACATAGGGGCGCGTCGTGAGGGGGATGCGCAAACCCCTCTTGAAATCGCACTTTGGGATTTTGTAATTGCTAAATCTTTGCTTTTAAATTGGGGTTAGATCCTTTTCCACCTAATTTGGACCCCCTGAACAAGAATCCAAAGTTGGATTTTCAAAATCACAAATGAATTTTGAGATATATGATAATTAAAAATTCAGGCATTCTGAGACACGTTTTTCGACACTTTTGGGGTCGCTACAGTGCACTAGTGTACTTAAATTTCAGCGCTGATCGTAAATTCGATCTCAAATTTTCCATTAGAGCTTTGAAAGACGCATTATGTGCATAATTACATTTTAGGGGCGTTTCAGTAATTTTATGAGGTGTGACATAACTCCTCGATTTAATTTCAAAATCCATCATTAAATCTTATTTTAACTCCCCGTCTTAGAATTACAGACACCAATCAATAAATCAAATTTTCTGAAAATAATTTAATTTATTGACTAAATGAATCATTTACTAATTTATTTAACTTATTTCACATGACGGATATTAAAATCCACCTACAAAATTTTCACGTGAAAACTTATAAGTAATCATAAAGGGGTGTCTTCAACTGGGGATCGAGACACGGTTCTATCAACTAATTATTATTTCACTATTGCAATTTGTCATTATCCAATCTACTAGGATTTTATTGACTCATTGAAAAGGTCTCACCTTTCAATAGATTAAAATAATAATAAAATCACATAGATCATAACAATTATATCAAGATTAAGAGTATAAGTACAATCAATGAACTAGAGAATTTATTTATAAAATTCAGAACATAAATAAATTTCTCTAATTTGTTCGTTCAATGCATACAAAATGTACTAGCACAAGAAGTTTGAGTTTAACCACTCCCATAATCAAGATCAAATTATATTTAATCTTGTACTACAATCAATCATGATGTTAGTCCTACTTCATATTTGACCATGAACAATAATTTATAACTTATATGAACCGATAATTTTAATCTTTCGTGTATGAGTTAAAATACTCAGTACACAAAATCATATATAATATAAGTAATGGAGACAATATATACAAAATGATTAATGTAAATCAAGAATTTATTATAACAATATAAATAGTCTTTACAAGGGACTCAAATATACTATAATTCAAGTACATGATTAATAGTATATCCCTACAATCTCCCACTTAGACACATAACTATGTGGCCACAATTTTAACAATCGATTTGAATCAAGACTTTATTATAACAATATAAATAGTCTTTACAAGGGACTCAAATATACTATAATCTAATTACATGATTAATAGTATATTCCAATAATCTCCCACTTAGACTCATAACCATGCGGCCATAATTTTAACACCCATTTCTTCTATGTGAATCATGATTATCAAAGACATTCTGAGGTAAGACTTTTGTAAATGGGTCCGCCAAATTGTTCTTCAAATGAATCTTCAAAACTCTCACATCACTCCTCTGAGTTATACACGAATCAAGTGATATTTCCTCTCAATGTATTTACTTCTTTTATGGCTACGTGGTTCCTTTGAGTTCGCAACTGTGCCACTGTTATCACAATAGAGTGTGATTGGCACTTCAACCGAAGGGACTATTCCAAACTCTTTTAGGAAGTTTCTGAGTCAAACAACTACTTTAGCTGCCTTAGAGGCAGCCACAAGACTGCTTGATACTCCTCCATATTACAGTTCCACCTCCCAAAATAAATACATGTCCTGAGGTTGAATTTCTTGAATCTCTATCTAACTGGAATCTAAATTTGCATATCCAGTGGGCACAAGATTTCCAAGATGAAAAACAAGCATGTAATCCCTAGTCCTTTTCAGATACTTGATTATATGCTTAACTGCTTTCCAATGTTCTGGTCTAGGATTAGACTAAAATATGCTAATCATGCCTACAACAAAATAGATATCTGGTCTGGTGCATAACTAGAATATATGAGACTCTGCACAGCAGAAACATGAGGGACTGTTCTCATTTTGGATGACTGATCATTTGATAAATTAATTCCATGTCTAAAAGGAAGAAATCCATTTTTAGAATTCTGCATGTTAAACCTTGCAAGAATAGTGTCTATATAAATTGCTTAAGACAAGCCTAATATCCTTTATTTACAATCTCGCATAAGCTTGATCCCAAGGATATGAGCCAATTCTCCCAAATCTTTCATATTAAAATGAGACGACAACTAGCCTTTGATCGAATTTAGCATGCTCACATTGTTTCCTATGAGCAAAATGTCATCTACATATAGAATAAAAAATGCTACTTTGTCTCTATCCCACTTCTGATAAACTCATGGTTCATTCTTAAGTTGATCAAAATCAAATGCCTTAATCGACTTGTCAAAAGAAATAGTCCATGCCCTAGATGCTTGTTCCAATCCATAAATGGATCTTTTAAGCTTACAAACCATGTGTTCATTTCCACTTTCTATGAAACCTCTGGTTGTGTCATATAGATGCATTTATCAAGACTTCTACTTGGAAAAGCCATCTTGACATCCATCTACCAGATCTCATAATTGGAATAAAAAGCTGTGGATAAGAAAATTATAATGGATTTAAGTATAACTATCAGTGAAAAAGTTTTCACATAATCAATTTCTTCTTTTTGAGTGAACTCTTTTGCAACAAGCCTAGCCTTAAAAGATTTCACCTTTCCTTCCACACCTCTTTTTTTCTTAAAAAACCACTTACACACAATAGGTTTAACACCCACAGGTGGTTCTATAAGATCCAAGACTTGATTAGAGTATATAGACTCCATTTCAAATTTCATAGCAACAATCCACATTTCAGCATCTATATCATGTAGTACTTCGGCGTAATTTAACGGTTCTGTATTAGGCTCTTCAGGGATTCTATCATGTGATTCTCCTAAGAGCGTAAGCCTTTCAGGCTTTCTAATGACTCTCCTGCTACAATGACTAGCCGTTACAAGACCTACTACTGCTTAAACTAAGGTCGGAACACCCTGAATATCCTCCCGAATAGGTTCCTCCACAACTATCGACTATCCGATATTACTCCCACTACTTTGTGGTTGTCATGTCCCGGGAGGGTACCCTTGGCATGGCTGGCACTCAGAGACTATTACTAGCCTCCGAGCGAACCACTTGGCCTCATCATCACGTCATACTCAACATTGAAAGAAAATAACTCAAATAAATATAATATTATCAGTGAAAACTCACTCATAGTTTCAAAGGAACAAGTTTGAAATTATACAATACTTGTAACAAATCACTCACTCAATGTCTATGAATCCTCTACTCAATAATCAAAACGATGCCATGACAGGCCATAGACACCACAACTAAATAAAGTACTTAATAAAAGAAAGAAGATAAAAAGGGATTCTTTGGAATGTAAAGAGAGCTCACTGACTCTGAAGTGTAGTGATCTGGATCTCAGCAATGCGTGGGCTAAAGTCCTCTATCTCCTAGATCTAGACCATGAAATGATACAGGCCCAAATGTATGTCAGTACCGGGAATAGACTGTTAAGTTAACAACTCAAAAGTATAGTTTTTAGAATAATTACTTACCTTATCTCATCAACTCATGCTCAACTCAGAATATGTAAGTTTAAAATATCTCATGCATTTCAATATACATATATATATGTGTGTGTGTGTGTGTGTTTGTGTACACAGTGAAAAGTAAACTTAACTTAAGACCTCATACTCATTCAATATTGCTTGGGAGTTTCTCTTAACTGACATACCTCCCACCGCCTATGATTAGGTTATGGAAAATGAATATGGCATCGTTACCTCGCTCGTCCTTAACTTGCCACGAAAAGAGATGCATCATCTCTACCTCATGGATCCATAATAAGTGTCTACTTGCGGGACAAAAGCTGCCAAAATGAGCTGTATGACTATCCTATGTTAGCACATAGTTTTGTGGGTTAACATAGAAGTATACTCACTCCCCGCTTGGTGCTCGATACTTCTCACAAGACTAAAACATACTCAACTCTTCATTTAGCTCAATCCTCAATACTCGATCAATCAACTCAAAAGTCAACCTCATTGGGTTATCTCAACTCATCTCAAGTAGTCATCACTTTATTCAATTAATACAAGAAATCAACTCAACTCAACATTCATGTAATGCAAAACGTCAAACTTGACTCAACTCAAATGATCATTTAGACTCTCTCAATTTGACTCATCATGCAAAGTAGATAAGTTCTTCATGATAATATAAATTC
>DF361545.1:14583-29283 GCA_000787875.1 Solanum virginianum | reverse complement strand
TACAGTATTGTTAAAGATGCAATAGACATTGAAGTGAAGCTTGCCACTCAACCTATTCCTTAGAGATAAAGCTTTAAGTATCTTGTATCCATTATCTAGAGTAGTTCTCATTTTTGAATCTTAAATTATGTAAATAAAGTGACATATGAATATTATCATTTACGTACAACTTTATAACTTGAATTAGGTACTCTTCACATAATAAAATACTTAAAAATAACCTCATACATAGTAATTATCTTGAAAATAAAGATAGATATAAGTATGAGCAACTTACTAGAGTAAAATCGCCGATAAAGTCTAATTGAAATATAACTATATATATATATGTATTTCTCTCATTTTTCTGCTCTTTGTACTTGAGCAGACTGCTCTTTGTTTCTGCCTTATAGAAATAGAGCAAAAGCTCTCACCTTTTATTGAGGCATTTCGCCTCATAAAGAGAGCCAAAGAACTAATAAAAAAATATGAGTGGATGATGCATAATTATGAATGGAGCAAATGCTCCTACCAATAGAGAAACAAGATCAGGTGGAAAAAAAAGAAAAAGCATTAGTGTTAAGCAATATTAAAAGTATATTAAAAAAAATGTCCCCACAATCCTCCACTCATTCGAGATTTCATCGTTTGACTCATTTCGTTCTTCCGAACAACTTTTCCTTTTATGGCATCTTCAAATTCTAATCCAAACTATATGAAATAATTAATTTGCATACTTTCCTTTTTAAAAATTCTCCTTACACTATTCCAACTTATGTAGATGAAATTTGGGGGTTGGTGGTGTTGAAATGTCAAGAGTTGGCTCTATAGTAACTTCTTGCGCTGCCTTAGCTGCAATTGCATGCCTATTGACATACCTCCCACTAGGTAGTCATAATGGAATGTCAACAACTGATTGTGGAACCCGTTTTGTTGATTCAGGGCTAGTTATTCTTTTGGATAGTTCCTGTAACACAAGTTTACTTCTAGGAACATGGTTCATTAGATAGTCCTATTCCAGAAACTTGGCACTTGTCGAAGCAATATCTTTTTGTTCCTTAGGATAGTAAAATAAACCTCATTTAGTGTCTTTTTGATATCTAATGAAAATGCATACTTCTGTTCTAGATTCTAACTTATCTTTTTAAACTTTAGCACATGTGCTGGACAACCCAAACTCTAATATGTCGTAGAATAGACTTGCATCCATTCCAAAATTCAAATGGGATTAAAGGAACAGAGATGGAAGGAACCAAATTCAGAATATAATTCAGAGTTTCTAAGGTATAACCCTAGAAGCTAAAAGATAAATCAAAATAACTTAATATTGATTTAACCATTTCTTAAAGGGTTCTATTCTACATTCTGCCATACCATTTTGTTGAGGTGCTCCTAGGGCAGAATATTGAGAAGTAATTCCTTGTTCTGATAAGTACTGAATGAATTCAGCAGAAGGTATTCACCACCACATACATATCATAATTTTTGGATATGTTTATCATGTCTTTTTTTCGTTTCAACCTTAAATTCTTTGAATTGTTCAAAGCATTCAGATTTACGGTGCAACAGATAAATGTATCTATATTTTGAGTAATCATCGGTAAAAGTTACGAAATACTCAAAACTACCTCTTGCTTGTATATTCATTGGGCCACACATATCAGAATGAATTAATTTCAACTTATTAACGACTCTTTCCTTTAGAAGGGAAAGGACACTTTGTCATTTTGCCTTCTAAACAAGATTCACAAGTTATTAGTGCCTCCACTTTGAATGAACTTAAAGGCCCATTAGAAACCAACCTTGAAATCCTATTTATATTAATATGACAGAGACGTAAATGCCATAAGTAAGTAGGACTCAATTCAGAAATATGCCTTCTTTTGTTTGAAATGTCAATATTATTCAGTTCGTTGTGTTGTAGCATGATATGAGATATTTCACATATAAATAAATCATGTATTCTTAGAGCACTATGGATAAAAATTATGCTTAATAACAACACAATTATTATTAAAAGACACCGAATAACTAGCATCCATTATTTTCGAAATAGAAATTAAATTCCTTCTTATCGAAGGTACATAACGGACATTATTCAAAACAAGAATCCTAGAAGGACTAAGAGAAATAGAAACAACTTTTATAGCTAGGGCTGTTGCTGGTTCTCCATTAGCTTGAAGAATAAAGACTTTATTTTCACTTAGTTGTTGTGTCACCTGAAACCCCCACAAAGAAGTATAGACATGATCATTGGCTCCGGAATCTATAATCCATAATTGGAAAGAAACAGCAGCTAAACAGGTTTCAACGACATTAAGAAAAAAAATTACCTTTGTTTTTCAACTTAGCCTGTAAGTCAGGGCATTACTTCTTGTTGATAGTCTCTGCTGCTTGCAGCTTATTCAACAATTTCACCAATGATAAGTCCATCTTGTTCATGTTATAAGTCAAGCGAAATTGTTGAAAATTGCCGGCAAAGTCTAAAGGACCAGCTCAATTTGAGATTCCTTATCAATCTCAGCACCAAGTATTTCCAATTCATTCAAGTAATTCATTAATTTCAGCATAAGCTCTAGAACTGAAGAACCTCTAGCCATTTTGTGGTTAAAAGCACCTACAAGCAGTCTATTTGGTAGCATGATTCTGCTCCCCAAACATCTCTATGAGAGATGCAAGCATATCATAAGCATAAGGCATTGACTAATGTTGATGCTGCAAGATATTTGCTATTGAGGCAGGAATGTAGCATCTTACCATCTCATCAGCTTTTACCCACTTATCATAGGCCTCAAATTCTTTAGGAGTAGGATCTGCTAGTTTGATAGGACACTAATCAACTAATACAAACTTATAGCCCTCAGCAGTAAGAACAATATCTAGATTTCTTTTTCAGTCCACATAATTAGGACCTTCCAACTTATTTTAATTTAAGATAGTAGTTCAAGGATTTAAAGAAGACATACTTAGTCTGAGAGATAAAATAAAACTGATCATTAGACATATGCAATAGTAAAAAAGAACAACAACAAGACACATATAATCATGCATGTAAATAGTTAGAATTGTTAGTGAAACTTAACTATTCCAGCAAATATATGAGCATGCTAAGGTATATGACCACTTAAAAAAGAAACATGTGCAACTCAGTTCAAGAGTAATGTGTTCAATTTAGGCAAACATATACATAATCTTTTCAACAATGATTCAACAAGCAACTTAATTGGGAAAGTAATACTGGCGATCAAATCAAAAGAATATTAAAACAATGCATAATGAACATGTTTATCCGATAGGGAAAAGGACCAAAGTCCATATATAATCATGCATTGCAACTGTAAAACAGTTTTAAAACTAGAAGAAATCAACCCTTGCAACCCTACAGTGTAAAAAATATATTTTTCAAAATTTTCAAATTTTGCAAAAAATAGAAAAATGGCCAAAAACTCATCCAAATGACGTTTTTCGATCAAAAATATAGTACACCACAAAAAAGTAGTGTATATTGCTCAGTGGGTCATTTCCAATGAACCAGCCAAAAATCAGATCAATCAGAGTTCATGAAAAACTGTAAACACTCCAATACCGACCAATTTGACAATCATTGAACAGGTTTATGACAAAGGAAAACCAGACAGTCTATTCAACATAGCCCAATCACTGTTCTACTGGGTGTAGCATATTAAAACCAACTGTGGTTGGGCAAAGCTAAATAAACAGACGGATTAATCACAAAAACCTGATTTTCTAATTATAAGAAACTATAGATTTTAGGGAAAATCCAGAAACCAAACCAAATTTGCCACACTACAATGATGTTAGTTGAAACATTATTGAAACAATCATGGTTTGGTAGATTTAAAAACACATTAAAGAATTTCTCTACAATCAGAAAACTATGTATGTTTTTATTCAAAACAAAACAATCAAGAGGGCGCATATAAGCAAGCAGAAAGACATTTCGCTTGATTGTCATGAAACATATTCGTAGTGAACAGATTCATGAAAAACAAAGTCCAGTCTATATTTATCCTCACAAATTCCTAAATTCGAGAATAGAGAACACCCAAATTCTGATTTCTTAACAGTTATATGTTAGACGACTACAAATACCAATTGTTAGAGGCAAAGATAATTCACACAACGAAAGTACAATTCACATAATCAAATCTCACATAATATTTTGTTAATGGAAAAATGAAGTCTAGAAAACATACCTCTCGAAGCTTCTTAATAGCTCGTCCTCTGTAAAAGAATCCAGGACCATGATCTTCTCCTGTTTTCTAGCTTATTCACTTAAATTTCTACTGTGTGGGCAAGTTTTTCTTTCAAGAACTGTTGCTCAACACTCCAGCCTTCTTCCCTATTTATCTTTAGATATTCATGGCTAGGGAAGAAGGTGAAAGGGCCAAGAATGTTTTGGCTATTTACAGCCAATAATGACTATTGAAATCAATAGTTATAAATCTCATAAAATGCCCAAAACATTTTTTATCCATTAAGAGCTAATACTCCTTTTAATTGAATTTTAAACAAATAATATTTTTATCATTAAAACGAAATATACGAAAGGTTCATTTTTTAAACTCCTTCTAGAGTATTATTTACATTCTTGAGAATTCATCAATAAATCAGATGCAGTTGGGACTGCAGACTTATTAATAGAGGCTTCCTATTACGATAATAATTCATAATTGAAAGAATTATCATATCATAATAAATTACAAACTATTCCACTAAAAGTTTGTAATTGAACTTCTCGATTAAATTTCAAAATTCATCATCACATGTTATTTTAACTCCCCATATTAGAATTACTGACACCAATCAATAAATCAAATTTTCTGAAAATAATTTAATTTACTGACTAAATCAATCCTTTACTACTTAACTTAACTTATTTCACATGACAAATATTAAAATCTACCTGCAGGGTTTTCACGTGAAAACTTATAAGTAATCATAAAGTGGGGTCTTCAACTAGGGGACCGAGACACGATTCTATCAATTAATTATTATTTCACTAATACAATTTATCATTATCCAATCTACTAGAATTTTATTGATTCATTGAAAAAGTTTCACCTTTCAATAGATTCAAATAATAAATCAAATCACATAGATCACAACAATTAAATCAAGATTAAGAGTATAAGTACATGCATGAACTAGAGAATTTAGTTATAAAAATTTAAAACATAAATAAATTTATCTAATTGGTCCGTTCAATACATACAAAATGTTCTAGCACAAGAAGTTGGAGTTTAACCACCCCATGATCAAGATCAAATTATATTTAATCTTGTGCTACAATCAATCAAGATGTTAGTCCTACTTCATCTTTGATCGTAAACAATAATTTATAACTTATATGAACCGACAATTTTAATCTTCTGTGTATGAGTTAAGATACTCTATACACAAAATCATCTACAATATAGGTAAAGGACACACATGTATGCAAAATGAACTATTTAAATCAAGACTTTATTATAACAATATAAATAGTCTTTAGTACAAGAGACTCAAAAATACTATAATTCAATTACATGGTTAATAGTATATCCCAACTTTACTCCCCTGCACTTAGTGGAAGCCCAGATTTCCAGCATCTGTCAAAATGCAAACTAGTGTGCCCTGCCAAGAGGCTAGGAAGTCATAGAATCAATTTGTTTCTACTACGCAAATAAAGTTACATTCAATAGACCAATATAGTCTGACTCTTCTTAAGAGTTCACATATAGCAAAACTACTAGAGGTATATTCAAAATTTAAAATTTATGAATTCTTATGATGACCTTAAGTTTAAAATAATAATAATTATGTTTACACTAAAAATAATAGATATTTTGTGAACTCTTTGATGAAGATATATTTAATGGATTCTTTAGTATATACACATAATCAAAGCAAAAACTATTGGAGAACCACCGTATCATATGCTAGCTCCACTCTCTTGGTGCATTAGGTTGGTCAAACTAGCACATTTCACAAATTAGAGTGACTACTTCAACAATGACATTTCTTAAAAATATTTTAAATTTTATTTATTTATTTTGCTTAAATTTAATTAATCATATAATTTTGTCGAATTTATGGAACCTGTTTAGTTATAACCTTTAGTTTGAAATTCATATTCTTTAGTTATATTTTTATTATTTTGAATGTTGGTAATATTTGTATATATTTTGTAACTGCTTTGGGTAAAAAATCAACAATCATCAAGGACGAAAAATATTTTAGTTCTAGAAATTTCAATAGACCTTTTCATGTTACATTTGTATAAAAAAGAGATGATTTACTATCACATAAATATATATTATAACATAGTTTAAAGTAATATAAAATTATTTAATCAATACCATGCATTGAAAAATTATCAATATTAGTAATATTTATCAGGTATTCATTTCATGCTTAATGAGAAGATTTTTTTTTGTTAATATCGCATACAAAATAAATTTATAAATATATAATTATTGAGCCTGTGCATAGCACGAAAATTTTGTAACTAGTATAGATATAAGAATTGCCATCATGTGACTTAGTTATTACGGGTTGAAGTAGCAAAAACGTTTGTTGTTACAAGGATTTACATATGCTTTTATTAAGGCATAAAATAATAACTATATCATTTAATTTGATTTCTGTTGTGAAAATGATGAGAATATATTAAAAGTAAGAAGGAATATAAAGAGAAGATGTAGTATTTCTTGTTCTCACTTTTTCTTCTTTTCTCTATACATTTTTTATTACTAGAAAGGGGAGTATTTATACTGTGTATACATGGTGATTTATTATTTTCTCATTGCCATGTATACACTTTGTACACTAAGTATATTACACGGATGATTAGGTTACAAGACAAACTAAAATGGGTGTAAATCCATCTTACACATAATGTACATTGTGTGTATATGCAAATTGCCATAAAATATATTATGTGGACATAAAAAATATTTATTTGGACATCCATTTTACAACACTGTCCTTTGAATGTTCATGTAGTAATAAGCTTTGTTTGCTACCTCATTAAAAACCTTACCAGAAAATTCAGTGGGATAAAACCTTGATTAAGGAAAAAAGAGTGCAACATGTATTTGCTTTCCCTGATGAAAATATCATTTAATATCTCAAAGATAATGTATCCCAATCTTGTATCTCAGCTTTTCAAAAGATGAAGTTGGCAATGCTTTGGCAAATATATCGGCTAAATTGTTGCTGGAACGAATTTGTTGAACCTTTCTTTTGAAGATCATCAATGAAAAAGAATTTTGGCAAAATATATTTTGTCCGATCTCCTTTGATGTATCCTTCTCTTAGTTGAGATATACATGCAGCGTTGTCTTCATATAATATTGTTGGAATTTCTCTTTTCAAGGAAGACCACATGTCTCCATGATGTGTTGGGTTATTAATCTCAACCAGACACATTCTCGACTAGCTTCATGAATAGTCATTATTTCTTCATGATTTGAAAAAGTAGCTACTATAGTTTGTTTTGTCAAACATCATGATATGATTGTACCTCCACATGTAAATAAATACTCTGTCTAAGATCATCTGTAATGCGGATCAGATAAATATCCTGCATCTGCATAACCAATTAGTTATGAATTAGACTCTTTCGAATAAAATAGTCTCATATCAATAGTTTCTAGAAGATATCTGATATATCCTTAGTACCCTTCTAGTGTCTCCATGTGGGAGAAGAATTAAATCTTGCTAATAAATTTATAGAAAAGAATATATCTTGTCGAGAATTATTAGCAAGGTACATTAATGCACCAATTGCACTAAGATATGGTACTTCAGCACCAACAAGCTCTTTCTCGTTTCCATAAGGTCGAACTGGATCTTTATTAATATCTAACGATCTCACAATCAATGAAGTACTTAATGGATGCGTTTTCTCCATATAAAATCTTTTTAAAAGAGTTTTAATATATGTTGATTGATGAATAAATATATCATTTGTAAAATGCTGAATTTGTAGACTAACACAAAATTTTGTCTTTCCTAGGTCTTTCATTTCAAATTTTATTTTCAGATATTCTACTGCCTTTGAAGCTCTTCGTGAGTTCCAATGATATTCAAATCTATAATGACCTATTCTTAATTTCCTAAAAGATTTATCTCATAAATTTTAAAGGAGCATTTTAGACTGATTGATAACTTTAATTATTTAAGTTACGGATAAATCTAGAGAACTAATCTAATTGAGGGGTTAAATTGTATTTATTTAATACCTCATACACCTTAGCATATATAATAAAATTAATTAGTAGGGTTTAATTCTTTTATTATGACTTGAAAAATAAAATAAAAGAGAGGAAGAGAAGGAGACGTCGGTTGCGCATTGCTCCAGGTACACGTCAAATTGCTATTACGCTGAATTCTTAATGTCTAAGGAACCATTATTCATTTATAATTACTCTAAGGTGGACTCGGTTGTCAGTTAAGGGGACAAAACAATTAATGAGGTGCTTAACTTTGTGAAATTGATCCTTAGTTATATTAGTGGCATATATGAAAAAGAAAGAGAAATTGATGTTGTGGCTTCCTACTTTGTTGTTTACATTTTCAATTTCCATCATTTTGCCACCTGGAGAATGTAGTGAATGTTCATTATATTTTATAGGGGAAAAGGCGTAAATTCCCCCCCCCCCTCCCACCCCCGCTGAAGTTGTCCCGAAAAATCATTTATACACTTTAACTATTTATGTGACCTACTACACGCTTATCCTATTCAAAAGTGATACTTTTAGCCCTTCGAAGTCTAATATCAGTCTCACAGCGGGTGGTGTATTACACTTGCAGCTACATCAGCTCCACGTCAAATGTAATAATTTTTTATATCCTTCTTGTTTTCTTTTCTTTAGTAATTAGTTTTTCTTTTATTAACTATATTTTATACTAATTAATCTCTAGTTAATTATTAAAATTCTATAATAATTACATCTTCTTCATTAAAATTGCAAAGAAAGAAATTTTCAGCAATGGACACAAAGAATTGGCCATGGAAACAGATCAACAATGGCGCCCAAGAATCGGCCATGAAAACAGAACAGCAATGGTCGCCAAGAATTGGCCATGGAAACAGAGCAACAATGACCACCAAAAATTGACCATGGAAACACTTTCGATTGCAAAAAAAAATTCAGTAAATAAAAATCATCTTCTCCTCCACTTTGACACCACCTCGCCTGAAACTTCCATCCAGTCACCACCAACAAGCCCATAATCGAAAATTCATAAACTCCTCTTCTCTTCCTCCTCCGACCAGAAACCTCCACCACCAAATGAGACCCCAAAAAAACCCATGCCCTCTTCGATATCCCTTTCCTCCTCCTACTGCTGCACAAAAACCTCCGTCCAAAATCACCATCGCGATCCCCCATGGGTAATAACCAGTGGACCCTCTTAGTTCGTCTTCCCCGTCCCCTTTTCCAGCAAAAAGCTGTACCAAACAACCCCTTTTCGCCTAAAACCAACAGCAAACTAGGACCCCTCAACTCCATTTTTCCATCCAAAATCTTCACCAAATAACTCACTAGAAATTCAATTACGGTGATATTTTTCATTTTTGAAAATGATAATGATGCTTTTGAATGAAAATTTAGTGGTGAGATATATGTAATTTTTACGTTTCTACTCTTCAATACAGTTATTAGTAGGGAAAATATGAGCATTTGAAGATGAATTGAGTAATAAAGCATTTGCCTTTTACTGTTGCTAGTTTGATCTGAAGGGGAAGAAGGAATATTTTAGTTGGAGGGGTGAGAGAAAGAAAATGTTGATTTTCTTACTGAAGGAGAAGAAGGAAAGTTTTGTTTGGAGGGGAGAGAGAACGAACATGGGTATTTTAATTTTTTTTTACTTTAAAAATTTTTCACATGCAGATTCTTTTTTTTTTTTGCCATATAAGTTGTAAGGGCTAAAAAGTATCACTTTTGAATAGTATAGGTGTGTAATAGGTCACATAAATAGTTAAAAGTGTGTAAATGACTTTTTCGGACAACTTCGGGGAGGGGGGGGAGGGAATTTATGCCTTTTCCCTATTTTATAGCTAGATGAGAAGTTTTGAATTTATGATTTATCCATCCAGTTACAACATCAACACGAGCTCCTTTTACTAACTTACAGATTGTGTCGTATTGGACATTTTAGTAGTTCTTGTCTCATAAGTTGGATGGATGTTATATATTAATTAAAGTTATATTATTTGGAGAAATTAGAACTTAACCCTAGGCTTGAGATTTGGGGAATTGATTATAAAATTTAGATGGATTTTTGGATTTGGACTAGACATATAATAATACGAGGGTCATTGGATTTCTTGTGACGTGTATGTTTCGTTCTTGATAGATACTTTTCATTTTAGGAGTTGAATTTAGGATTCATCTATTCAGTAGAACCGTTCGAGTGTGGTTCCGGCATTGAGGTAGGTTTGGGTATTCTTATTTGAGATTGGAATTGAGTTATTGAATATCTTTATGTTGTAATCTATGGGATGGAATTGTATCATGTGTTAGGTTAGAATTTCCTATTGTGATGCTAGTGTGAGGATTTTAATTGTCCATGTGTTTGCTATGAGAGAATATTAATACTAAATTGAGAATGTTATGAATTTGATACATTGAGAACTTTGATATTCATTGTGCATATAAAGAGAAATATTGCTTCCATAATTGTGTCTTGAATACATGTATCCTTATACTGCATGTCATGATATTTTTAGAAGTTATGAATGGTGATTCATATCATGAGTCCTTGCCACGGCAAGGTAGTTGATATATTGAGATTGAGGTGTATGGCCTGTGAGGTCTCCATGGGTCCCCTTAGTTTGTGAAGCCTTAGCTCGACGGGGTGTATATGAAAAGTTGTGCGATGGTCTTGATACCACCTTGCATTGCATTGTATGACATTGCATACCATCTCATTATACTACTTGTGGTTGTTTTGGATTAGCTTGTGTGAGATTATATGTTTACTTTATTCATGCCATTCTATATAAATTGGCAGCACCGATGTCGGACTAGTTTTTTCCTATTACAGGTGAAAGTATTCCTAGATTATTTCATAGTTTATAAAATTTCTGATTCCCAGTTGGTAAAACCTACTGGGTACATGTTATGTGTACTCACCTCTACTTCTTTTATCCCGCAGATTCTCGTCAGAATTATTGTCATGGTAGTTGATTTGGTCGTGCACTTGGTTTATACCAGATCTAGTGGTGAGACTCAGAGCTTTGAGCTTTCATTGGATTCTACCTTAGTTATTTAGTCTTTAGTTTTATTTGAAGATGGAGAGACACTTATTTCACTAGTTTTGTTATTAAATGCTCTTTATACTCGTGACACCAGGTTTTGAGATATTTACATGGTGACTATTTATCTATTGGGTTTTCTCCTTCTATTATGTTTTTTTGTTGGGTTTGGAATTAGATGGCCTTAGAGTCATGACCACATTTTGGGTCGTGACTAGCTTGGTATCAAAGCTCTAGGTTTACTAGCCTTACGAGTTAAAGAGTAGGGTGTCTAGTAGAGTCTCACAGATCGGTATGTAAACGTCCGTATCTATGTTCGAGAGGCTACAGGATGCTTGGTAGGAGAAATCCTCTTTTCATTGATTCCATTCATGTGATTTGTTCATATTCAAGTTTTTTTATGCTTCTAATCTATTCCTTCTGTGCAAATAGTGAGGACTAGAGCTAGAAATACCGAGGATGAGTCAGTACCTACTATCTAAGCCCTCGCTAAAGGGTGACGTAGAGGTCGTGGTCGGGCTAGAGGAGCAGCACTAGCCCGAGCCAGACCAGAGGACTTCACCTGAGCCTATTGCTAACCCAGTTTATGAGCACAAAAAGTAGGCTGAGGACCCAGTTCAGCCTCGTACAGCCTCAGAGAGTACACCAGTAATACAGGAGCTATTGATTCGATTTTTGGTGACGTTGTAGGGTACCCCTGCTACTAGTGATATTCCAAGTAGCTCAGTTCCTGCTATACTTGCTGGTCCTTCACAGCCAGCTCAAGGAGCTATTGTGGGATTTCTGACCCTAAGTCCATTTTCTATGCCTTCTATTACACTTCCAAGTTTTTCAGCCCGCCAGTTTCTGGTAATGTTGCTATGTCCTTAATTGAGCAGAAAAGCCTTGAGAGATTTGTGAGATTGGTTCCTCCTAAATTTGATGGTATAGCTGGGGATGGGGCATATGATTTCCTAGCAGAATGCTAGGATCGATTATTTAATTTGGGTGTTCTGGAGGCCCACAGAGTAGCTTACATATCTTATCAGTTCACAAGTATGGCCAGAGAGCGGTGGAGGTCGGTTATGGCTCGGAGGCCAATTGATGCTCCAGCGATGGATTGGGAGTACTGTATTGAGATCTTTCTTGAGAGGTTTTTACCTTATAGCCTTCGTGATAGATATCATGATAAGTTAGATTAAAGTAGGGTTCCATGACTGTGATCGAGTATGAGGCACGATTCTATGAGTTATCCCGCGATGCCATATCTAGTATTCCCATAGAGTTTAAGTGGATTCATTGATTTGTGAAGGGGTTCACAAGTTATCTTCAGGAGGCCACAACCTCTCTTATATTATCTTATGGTTCTTTTCAGAGCATTGTTGACCATTCTAGGATGATAGAGGACATCAGACAGACACGACATAGTGGTGGTAAGAGGCCCCCCTATCATGGTTAGCTTGGTAGCTATTCACCCAAAAATAAAGATTCTCAGAGGCCGGGTGCTTAGGCTTAACAGGGAAGACCAGTTCATGTAACCATTCCTGGTGCAGATAGTATAGGCTGGCCCAGATCTAGTCAAACCAGTTATGATAGTCCTCTGGTTTAGGGATGCACAATGGTTTTTCAGGTTATCCTTCTTAGAGTTCTGGGCACAGTGGTATTTTATGAATGTGATAAATTTGGCCATAATGCCAAGTATTGCCCCAGACATGCTCCTACTTCTTTTCCATCGGGGACATAGGCGGCGAGGTCTACACCAGCCCCATTAGCTAGAGGCGCTTCACAGAGTGTGAGGGGTAGTACTAGAGGTGCTAGGGGTGGTGCTCGAGGTGGTGCTAGTGTTGGATCACAGTTAGTGGTGGGCGACGGGTATATTATGCCATTCCAGGCCGTACCGAAGCAGAGATATCTAATGGTGTGATTATAGGTATTATTCAAGTTTGTTATTGTTCAGCTTCAGTATTATTTGACCCTGGGTCCATCTATTCATATGTATCCACATATTTTGTTAATGACATTTATGGTGTGTGTGAGCCTCTTAATGTGCCTATTTCTGTTTCCACACCCATGGGTGAATCCTTCGTGGTGGATCACGTATATTGAGGTTGTATTATGGTATTCTCAGGTAGGGAGACCTAGGCAGATTTGATCCTTCTAAACATGCTTGACTTTGTTGTTATTTTGGGTAACAATTAGTTGTCCCCTTATCATGCGATCCTTGATTGTTATGTGGGTATGGATTAGTTTTCCCCTTATCATACAATCCTTGATTGTTATGCTAAGACCATGACCCTAGCATATCAGGCTTTACCTCAGTTAGTGTGGACAGGTGCTCCTAGTTCTTATCCTAAGGGAGTTATTTCTTGTGTTCATGCTCAATGTATGATGGAGCATGAGTATTTATCTTATTTGGCTCATGTACGTGATATTTCTAAGGAGTCATCTCCTCTAGAGACCACAAAGGTAGTGAGAGAGTTCATGGATGTTTTTCCTATCGACTTACCATGTGTTCCTCTAGATCGTGATATTGATTTTTCTATTGATTTGGAGTTGGGCACTAAGCCCACATCCATTTCTCCTTATCAAATGGCTCCAGCAGTGTCACGACTTGAACCTAGGGCCTACATGTGACATGGCGAATGGGAACCCGGTAGTCCCCAAACAAGCCTCAAGATACCAAAACTCGCATCATTTTGGAAGCGTATTCAATAATCCACACGTAGTTCTAAAGATAGGAAAGTAGGACTCACGCTATGGGGGAATCATAGGGAAAGAGATTAATATGAGCTCATAAAGCACATAGCACATAAATACTAAGGAATATTCTTCCCTCTAGAGATTTCATGGAAGGCCAAACGGCCCATCACGCACCACACAACCCGTGTGGTTGGTCATTTGGCCTCACTAGGACTCACACTATGGGGGCAATTCGAGACTTAGGATCTTTCCATCAAACATATGATCAAGTTATAAAATAATAGTCAAAGATAACAAAATACATGATATAAGCTTAACCATAACCATAGCATATATCGTAAAGAGGTTTACAAGGTGTCCAACAATGCCTCTACATAGATGGGTCGGGGGCCAAGACATACCCCGGGCTCACCCTCAAGTACATAAAGAGAAGTAAGTAACATAGGTAGATAGAAGGTGATTCATCCTTGAATGATAGGACTCACCACTACAAGTAATCTCAGAATCCAAGCTAAGCGTCGAATGGTGGATGATCAACGTCCCTGATCCCTACATGGTGAAATCATGTAGGCAAGAGTATGCATTAGTACGTTTGAATGTACTAAGTGTATGGGATGCAACGCATGAACTTATGAAAACCTGCATATCAAGGTTAGATGACAAGGGCACATAACATAGGAGGAATTGAATATCAAAGAATGTAATATAACAAGATGGTATAAAATTCATGATGCATGAAATGCAAATGATGCTCATATATATAGTGGGGATCT